>PVKZ01003332.1:0-140878 GCA_004027375.1 Macroglossus sobrinus | reverse complement strand
AGAAAAAGACTGCAAGAGGGTTTTTTTTTTTTAAATTTGTTATCATTGTAGTTGTACTATTTCTGGCTTTTGATTGTTAGTTTTGTTTGAGACTATGAGGAAATTGTGCTATCTTTGTTATCTATTCCTGTCCCCACACTTTAAAATAATTCTTTTTAAATAAATGTGCTGTGCCTGATTGTTAAAAAAAATTATGAATATAAGCAAAATAGTTAAATGTAAAAGGGAATTTGACTAAAAGAGAATTATTTTAATTACCCCATCAATTCAGACCTGAAATCATTTCCATAACTGCTGTTATATAAACATGTATTTATTGCTCACATCCAAGATAAAGATTTCAAAAACTTTCTTAGCTGTTGACAAACTATAGGAGAATAATTATCAGTGAAAACAGGAATGACAATGTAATCTTCATTTTTAAAAATTTGCTTTCAAGAGTTAATATCCTTCAACCACATTCTTTTGTTTAGGCATGGGCTCATCACTAGACATTGTGAGGTAATGAAATATCCAAGAGAAAAGGGAAACCTGTGTTAAGATGCACAGATGTAGGTTGGAGATGTAGCTATGGTGTCATAATGCACAATAGGTGAACAAAAGGGAAAGGTGTTAGATCTTCCTACAGAATTAGCAAATATTAATAAGATTACTTCTAACTGAAATAGCAACCCACTTTAAGTATCTATAGGAATAAACAAGGAAACCTTCAATGGTCTTGTATAAAACCATATATTAAAAAAACCCACATTTTTAGCTGTTGAAGTAAAGGTCACAAGAAAAATCTTGGCTTGGAGGTGATGATGGAAGCCACAGACTAACTTACTTGAAAAGATTACTATTTAATAAGATGTTTCGTCTAAAACTATGGCTTTCTTTCTTCCCTGGAAACTTGGCTCAGGCTATCTCAGCAGAGTTCATCTAGTACCCACATGGTGAATCCATTCTTCTATTGAATAAGGATGTAGTATTTTTTTTTCTGGCAATGGACAGTATCTTTAATGTTTCTAGATATTAACAGGCACGGCTCAGGGGTTTCATCCTGTCAGTTATGTAGCGGATTACAAACATTTCACCACCAAAGAATCTTTTGGTTATCTCTACTCATTACCATAATCTCAGGTCTTGGAAGATTTTCTTTGGTTGTTGTTCATTAAACAACCACATTTGTTAATTTGTTTTAAAATTAAGGAAATATATGATTACTAATCAGAGTCTAAATCATATATTTCCTTAATTTTAAAACAAATTAACAAATCAGAGTCTCCTGTTAGCATAAAGGAATATATAGAAATATATATTTCTATAGAAACAAATTTGGTATTTTGAGGAGCCTCTATAGCCTTACTGTGGGTGGTATAGAATTCCATTTGACTTTTCAAAATGTTCTAAAAGTTGTGGACTCCCACTGTTATCTTCATAGATCCTTTAAGGATTTGAGAACTCCAGGCTGGGAACTCTTGAATTAAGCAGAAGAGTCCTGAGGGACAAAATGCAGATAGTTTAGTTGCAATTGAAAAAAAGGGAGTTAGAAGAATCAGAGTATGTGGGGTGAAAAGGATATGGAGGTGATTATTATATTTACTACTTTATTTATTTAAATTAGTTTCAGATATACAGTACATTGGTTAGACCCCTATATAGTTTATAAAACTATTCCCCCAATTGCTCCCTCCTTCTGCTGACCCTCCTTCTAGCAAACATATTATGCTAACTACATTCCCTATGCTGTGCTCACCATCCCCGTGACCATCCATCAGCTACTAATTGGTACTTCTTTAACCCTTCACCTCATTCTCCCAGTCCCCAAACTCCCCCTTCCCTCCGTCTGTCACCAATTGCCCACTATATTTGTGAGTCTACTTTGATTAGTTCTTTTTATTCATTAGAGTCCATATATACATGAAATCATATAGTGTTTATCTGTCTCTGTCTGACATAAATACCTTCTAGGTCCATCAAAGCAATATCTTTTTTATCCCCTTCCTTTTAGTCTGTGTGTGTCTTTAAATCTGAAGTGAGTTTCTTGTAGGCAGCATGTAGAAGTCTTGTTTTCATATTCATTCATACACTCTATCTTTTAGTTGGAGCACTTAATTCTTTTCCATTTGAAGTACTTATTATAGAAATGTAATTGTTACCATTCTTTATTTCTGTTTTGAATACATGTTTTTTCTTCTTAAAGAAGTCTCTCCAACATTTCCTGTAATACTGGCTTGGTAGTAACAAATACCTTCTGCTTATTTTTGTCTGGGAAGCTCTTTATCTGTCCTTCAACTCTAAATGATAGCTTTGCTATATAAAATATTCTTGGTTATAGATCCTGGGCCTTCATCACATCAAATATTTTTTGCCAAGCTCTTCTGTCCTGCATAGTTTCTTTTCAGAAATCAGCTGCCAGTCTTATAGGTGCTCTCTTGTAGGTAACTATCTGCTTTTCTCTTGCTGCTTTTTAAGATTCTCTGTCTTTGTATTCAACCTTTGGCATTTTAATTATGATGTATCTTGGTGCGGGTCTCTTTGGATCCTTGGTTTTTTGGGTTCTCTTAGCTTCCTGGGTTTTTATGTCCATTTCCTCACCAGATGAGGAAAGTTGTCCATCATTATTTCTTTAAATAGCATTCAACATCTTGTTTTCCTTTTGATATACCAATCAGATGAATATTTTGACCTTTAATAGTGTCCTATATGCTCCTTAAATGTTTTTTATAGTCTTGGCATCTCATCTCTTGCCATTCTGATTGAATGTCTTTGGCTTTCCCATCCTCTAGATAGGTCATTTGATCCTTTTCTTTATTCACTTTGTTTATTTCTTTGTTTATTCCATTTAATATACTTCTCATCTCAGAAAATGTGTTCTTTATTTCAGACTGGTTCCCTTTTATAATTTCCATTTCCATTTTTATGTTTTTTATCTCTTTGTTGAAGTTCTCTACACTTCCCAAAAGTTCATTGAACATCTTTATGACCGGTGTTTTGAACTCTACATCTGTTAGATTGCTTGGCTTCCTTATTTCTGAATCTCTGTTCTGTTCTTTCATATGGTTTCTGCTTCTTTGTCTTTCAATTTTGGCTGCCTTTCCGTGTCTGTTTCTATGTACTAAGTAAAGCTCCTAAGTCTCCTGGTCTTATTAGTGGATTTGTGACGTAGGTGTCCAGTGGCACAGAGGGGTTCAGCTGCAGACCAAATTTAGCCCCAGACTCTGCCCCATTGGGGCCACCTGTTAAGATTGAGCAAGCAATCCAAAGATGCTGTGCTTATAGTTGCCTCAAAAGGCCACACCAGAAACTGAGGCCAGCTGCCTCCAGTGTAAGTCTAGGTGCTGTTCAGCAAGGAACACCTGACTCATTGAGGACACACCTGGATGTGGCTTGGGTGGGGCTGTGAGTTGGGCGAGGTGGGGTTTCAGGGAATCCTCTGGGTGAAGTGACCTCTGTTATACAGTTTGATGATGTCATGACTATGGCAGTGCTATATTCCTGCACTGGGATGGGGGAGGGCTCAACAAGGAACAATGGATACTGCTGGCACTCCTGTACAGAGCCTTGGCACTCACTCTGACCATGTCTCCCTGTAAGTCCCTGCTGTATCCTGCACACAGCCAAATGGGCACTGGTGCTTGAAGCAAGCTGGTCCCTCACTGTGAAAATCCATTTGTAGACATGGCTCCTTTAAGAAACATCTGCCACTGCCACAGCCTATGTCTCACTCAGCCTTTGGACACCCGGCAGCCTTGCCTCCTTGCTTCGTCCTACCTTCTGCTGTTACGGGGTGATTTCCTGGACTTCTCCCTAGTTGTATGGCTTATTCATCTAGATCCCAGGTGATTTTTCCTTGCTGCTTGCTCCTTGTTTCTGTCAGAACTTTGGTTTGGTTGCCAGAGGGATGAACAGAGCCTCTATCATCTATGCCAATTTTTTCCCTCTCCAATGATCTTTTTTTCTTACTACTTTAAACTTGTATTTTATTTAGTAATCTCCTCCAGCACTAAAACAATCTAAACAATATTAAATGGATCATCTCATCTGGTTTACTGATACTTCCATTATTTTCCCTTATAAGACACTTAAATTAAGTTTATATTTTAAACAAATACAAATTAAATTCAGTTGGCATTTAATGAGCATTTACTGCATACAAGCTATTAAGTGCCGCAGGTGAGAAAGGAAAAAGAACAAACATTACTGAGTACCCACTCCATGGGTTAGAGTGTGCTAGGTACACAACTCTTATAAATGGATAATTATTTTCCTTTATAGATGAAGTTAACCACACTGACTTCCTGTTATTTTTCAAACATATAGGCATGCTTCTGCCCGAGGACTTTTACACTTGCTATTACTGTTGGAATAGGTAATCTTTCCCTGGAAATTTTGTATACCTAGTCATTGTTCAAATATAAACTGATCAGTAATACCTTCTTTGACCATGCTATTTAAAATTTCAAACACTCCCCACCACATGCTCCTTAACCCCCTTACTTGCTTTATTTTTCTTTATAGCTCTTATTGCCATCTAATATACTTTGTATTTACTTCATTTAGTTTATTATCTTTCTTATTTTAAATAATTTTTTATTTTTTAGTTTTAGTTGATATATAATATTATATTAGTTTCAATTGTACAACATGGTGATTAGACATTTATATAACTTATGACATGATCATCCCAATAAATCTAGTACCTGACACCATATATAATTATTACAACATTATTGACTATATTTCTTATACTTTACATTTCCATGACTATTTTGTAACTACCAATTTGTACCTCTTAATCCCTTTCCCCCTTCACACATCCTCCCAAATCCTCTTCCTTTTGGCAACCATCAAAATGTTTCTTTGTTTGTTCATTTGTTTTGTTTTTTAGATTCCACATACAAGTGAAATCATATGGTATTCAAAAAGACACTGGTATCTACATGTTCACTGCAGCATTATTTACAGTAGTCAAGATATGAAAGCAACCTAAGTGTCCATCAACAGATGAATAGAAAGAAGTGATACATGTATACAATAGAACATTACTCAGACATAAAAATGCTTCTTTAAAAAAATGAAATCTTGATATCTACAACAAAATGGATGATGTAGAGGGTATTATGCTGAGCAAAATAACTCAGAGAAAGACAAAAACCACATGATTTTATCTATTGTCTTTCTGTCCTGATATAAAGGCAAGGGTTTTTATATGTTTTATTCACCAGTGTACTCTCAGCCCTAGAACACTTGGTACATAGTAAGTGCTCAATGAATATTTGGTGAACAAATGAACTAAAACTCAGAGAATTAAGTAACTTTCCCAGGGATAAGAAAATGACACTCCATTTTAAAATAATAAACCCCAGAATCTCTAATATTAATATTGGAATAGTAATCTCTTAGATGAGAATAATTGTTGGATCAAGTGTTTTATGTCCCCAAGATTGATTGCTGCGACCACCACACTAGCTTCAGGGGAACTGCTCCACTGTTAATACTGTTGCCTGGTTGCATGCATGCAAAATTATTACTTGCATTACTCCCCTAGCACAGCTAAGGCAAGGTGTTAAGTGGCAAGTAAGTCATTGCTAAAGGCTGAGGGACAATGCAGGTGAAATAAACAGAGAAGAACATGAAAATAGATAATCTGATTGAAGAATTTTAGCTTGATCTTCAGGGTGGATAACCTAGTTTTGTGAATGTGCAATCTTGGGGGTTCCTATTAATTCAAACTTGCCTCCTCTCACTTTCTGAAATGAGCTTCATGATGCATCATTTGCCATTTGACTAGGAAGGCCACGTCTTCACATGAGTTTGCATGTGCCTTGTCAGGTCTGAATCCAACCTGACACCAGGGCTTATTCTAACATAGTGAGTTTAGACACTATTAAAGAGCTCAGGTGAGTGTGAGAGAGAATCCTGTTCCCACTCACCTCCCTTTTTTGTACATAGAAGCACTTCCCTTGAGTAATTCTCCCGGCCTCCTGCCTTATCTCTTAATTAGATTCCCCAGGGTGGGTAAGAGCGACAGCTGTTTGATGGAGTTTGGAAAGAGAACTGGCTCCTTCTGGGTCCTCTATCTTTGAGACCTATCTACAGTGAATGATCTTAGTGATCTGCTTTCTGTCACATGGCAAACTTAACCCCTATAGGGATGGGGGGAGACTTGCAGCTCTGGGGGACAAGTTCAGTTCAGAGATGTCAGGAATCCACACTACTCCCTTCAACATAGTTTTATCAGCAATAAAGCATTTTAATTCTATTTGTCTTATTCTATTTGTCTGACTCCTATACTGTTTTATTTTTCAGTTAGTTCCTAACTGTGGTAGGCAAAAAAGGTTGTTATTTATTGGGACCTTTAAACTCCAAGCAAGTACATAATTATATGAATTACAGTAATGTATGTGGTGTGTTAATCTGCATAGGATAGGCAAGACTGTAGTAACAAACAGGCTACAGAACTCTCAATGAATTGACTTAATTAAAGCCTATTTCTCCCTCATGTCACAGTCCAGTGTTAGTTGGCTGGCCCTCCTCTATGTAGAATATGTGGCTTCCAGGGTCACTGCAATAGGCAAAAGAGAAGTAGAGGAGGAACATAAGCTCTTAAGTGCATTGCCCTGGAAATGATATCCAACACTTCTGCTGAAGTTAGACATAAGCAGGCACATGGCTCCAAATAACTATAAGAGAAGCTGGGAAATGTGGAGAAACACATGGATGATTTGGGGAACATAAACTGTCTCTTTCATAAGTGGATCAAGGAAGGTCCAAGGGAGTAGAAAGGGAGGTGAGCAGTACTGAAATTATATCATAGTTTTCTCAAAGCCAGACATTCTGTCTAAAATTAATCTATACAATCTTTTCAGAATCCAATCAACCCATTTACAAATTACCTTAATATGAGAATTGAGGGTTTTTCCCATTAATAAGTGTGCATTTTACCTGGAATCTTCTGGAGACAACATGCTCTTGGTTTTATTGCGTATTTATTGTCTTTGTTTCAATAGATTCTACATTATTAATGATTTGAGGAGTGAAAATTTTTGGCCCACAATATTTTTGAGTACTTTGAGTTTATCAGCACTATTCAAATCACATCAAACAGGGCATCTTTTTTCTCTCCCCTCAGATGGCATTTGTTTGAGTAGGAGTCATCTAATGTAACCATATATGTTAAGAGTACTCTGAATTAATCAGCTGGTATTTGTTAGTTTTTTTTCTAGGAAGAGAATCCAAGATCTTTCTAGGCCTAAAAAACAATGGGGAACACCAGATAGGTAAGGCAATATTATATAGATTTGTTTGTGATGTTGTATTACTTAAATAGGTAAGTAAGTACATAATTATATGAATTAACCTTACCTGCCCACTAACTCTTTATCCTAGGTGTACCTACTCCTCTGCTCAATTGGATCTACTGAACTAATATTGTCACCTCACTTGAGTCAACACATGAAAGCAAAACTCTAGATCAGTGGTCCTCAAATTTGTCTGCACATTGAAATCACCTGGAGACTTTTAAAATTGATGCTTGGGTTTCATCTCCGGAAAACTTGTCTTACTTGGTTGGGGTGCAGCCTAAGCTTTGGGACTGTTAAAAACTCTCAAGATGATTGTCATAGGCAGACAGGTTTGAGAAGCTACATCCCACAGTGTTACTTCACAGTCCTTTGAAACTCTGATGTCTATCCTCAAGATTATTTCTTCTAATATCTGGCACTGCTGTCTCAACAGTTCTGCTTAGAAGATACCTGTTCTCTGAATCTCTACCAGGCTAAACCCATTGTCCTTCTCTCTTTGGCCACAGGAATCCTCTTTTTCTTCTTTGTCTCCTAAGTAAAACTTGAATTGTTGTTTTCAGTTTAAATTTCATTCTTTAGTTCCCATTTACTTTTATATGGACATACAGTGAGGAAAGGAAAGAGTATATAGTATGAAAAGGTAAGAATACATAGAGTAAAAGACCTGCTGGCAGTCCCCAGTCTTTAATTCATAGGCTCACTTTTTGTACAGTTCTATGAGTTTTGAAAAATGCATAATGTCATCTGTCTACCTTACAGTCTTGTACAGAATAGTTTCATTGCTATAAAAATTACCTGTGCTACCTATCATTTCTTTCCTTCTCTCCCTTGTTCTCCAAACCCCTGGCAACCACTGATATTTTTATTGTATTGTTTTGCCTTTTTCAGAATGTTATATGGAATTGTAAAGTGTATAACCTTTACTGACTGGTTTCTTTCACTTAGCAATAGGCATTTAATGTTTCTCCATAGCTTTTCTTAGCTTAAAAGCTTATTTCTTTTGAGTGCTGAATAATATTCCATTGTTTGTTTATACCACAGTTTATTTATCAATCGAAGGACATGTTGGTTGCTTCCAGGTTTTGGCAGCTATGGATAAAGCTGCTATAAATATTTGCGTGCAGGTTTTTGTGTAGATATATGTTTTCAATCTATTTGGGTAAATACCTAGGAGAGCAAATTGCAGGATCATAGTGTAAGAATATACTCACTTTGTAGCAAACTGTTAAACTGTCTTCTAATGTGTCTGTACCATTTCTACTAGTAATTAATGAGAGTTCCTATTGCTCCATATCTTCACCAGCATTTGGTATTGTCAGCCTTTTGATTTTAGCTATTCTAATAGGTGTAAAATGATATCATTGTTTTAATTTGCAATTCCCTAATGGCATGATGCTACCATATTTCATATGTTTATTTGCCATCTTTATATCTTCTTTGGCAAAATGTTCAGATCCTTTGTCCACTTTTTGACTGGGTTATTTATTTTTTTATTGTTGAATTTTAAGTGTTCTTTGTATATTTTGAATACCAGTCCTTTACCAGATGCTATTGACTGAATTTTTGTCCCTTCAAAATGCATATTTTAAAATCTTATACCCAATGTGATGGCATTTGGAGGTGGGGCCTTCGGCAAGTAATTAGATCATGAGGGTAGAGCCCACATCAATGAGATTGATGCCCTTATAAAATGTTGGGGTAACCATAAGCAATAGAAATAACCAAGTATTGTGCAAGGCATATTTGGGCAGAAGCAGAAAGTCATGTTGGGAGTAATTTAGTAATTTAAAGACCCCAGAGAGCTCCCTCACCACTTCTACCCTATGAGGACACAAACATCTGCTTTAGCCTCTTATTCTCCCCAAAGTCATTCTCTCCTCTCTAATCTCTGCTTCACATCACCATCAGGTGAGTCCCTGTTTTCACCATTTGCTCACTCATCAAACCATGGTGGAGATTCTGCTGTGTATAGCACTAAACTATGCAAGGGGAAATCTCCAAAAGATTAAGACCTGATCTCTCTTCTGGAAGAATGTACAGGCTAACAAGGCAGGTGCTGGACAAAATTGTAGAGGATCTTGTAAGCCACAGTGAAGAGTTGAGATTTTATTCTAAAGTAAATGGAAACCTTTAAAGTGTTTTAAACAAAGGGATAACCTTGATCAGATTGAAGTTTAGAAAGATCACTCTGGCAGTGATGTGGAGAAAGAAGTGTGGATGATGGGATCTGGACAAGGGAGTTAGGAACAAGAGTGATGAGAAATTGACAGATTAGAGTCATATTTAGGAAAAGGAATCAGAAGAATGTAGAGGGTAGGGATATTAACTGACTAATAAACATTTCTAATAGTGACTCTGGCTGATGCTTACAAAGTAGATACAAAAAGATTATATACAAAAATGTAGATACAAGTAGAAAAAAGTACAGCTGGGGTCTCTTAAAGAGACAGCTCAGTTAGTTGGCATATTTTGTTACATGCAAAGTAGAGTTACTGTGGTACTTTTCTCTGACTCCTTGGCCAGGACTTCAAAACCTTCTTCTGCCTTCCCCACCTATTCCAGCAATGTTACTTAATTACTCTCAACATGACTTTCCACTTCTGCTCAAACATGCCTTGCACAATACTCGGTTTTCCCCATTGCTCATGGTTACCCCAACATGGAATGGTCCTCATTTCTGGCAGTCTGTGCCTTGTACTTTCTTCCATGAAGCTTTTTCAGGATAATCTTGGACTGATTTCTCTTTTTCTCTTCACCCTCTGCACAGTAATCATACCTATTTCACAGGGCTGCTGAGACTAAATGTCTGTAAAGCACTTAGCCCAATGCCTACTCTCAGTAAGTATTCCACAAATGATAGCTATTAATTTTACTCTGTTACTATTCTATTTTCTGGTACAGTACAACATCCAAAGTAAGAGCACAGTGTTGAGAGGTGACATGCCAATTTTATGTGAATCTGACTATAAATTACAGTGTTAAATTACATGATGACAGAAACAGAACTATCTCTAATAGGTTCATTTTTGGTCACTACATTTTAAGACAATTGAGTAAGTAATTTATCTGCTTCTGATGCTTGGAAATTGTAAAATTCTGTAATACAGATAGTTCTTAAACTAAAGTAAAATCTTTAGAGAAGCCATCAAGAGCCATTTCTAAGATATCCATTAACAGTGAATTTTTCACCATTTTATTTTTTCTGTTTTTTTACAGAAAACTGTTTTGGGGGAATCAAGATCCTATTTGCCCTATTTCCAGGAGTGCTTTGAATGCTCAGCTGACCAGAAGACTTGACGACCTTGCCCAGCCCAAGGAAGTCTCCCACCAATATGTACCTAACAGGTTGGTGTTGTGTGTTACTAGGTTACTTTATTAGGAGAATCTAGGGAAAATGAACACAGAACCCAGCCCTTTTATCTAAAAGCCAAAAATAGTCCTATAGTCAAAATTTATTGAGGATTATGTATTCTATATCTGTTTCCAATCTGATACTACAGTACAACTCTTTCAGAGCAAGATCTAATATTTAGCTATTGCAGATTTGCTTTATATCTTATAAATGTTTGACTCATCAGAATTTTTGTTTTTTAATAAAGTAAGGGTATTATGCAAGGATATGTACTATATATAACACTGTTGTGGATGAACTTATTTGTGCATGAAACTATGAATTTTGTATACCACCCATGGGCTTGATTACCATGAGTTAATTACAACATTCAAAGGTAAGGATAGTTTTAAGGCATTTGATGCCCATTGCCAATTTGCTTTTAGCACGTTTGTTAAATGACTTAGCTTTCTGCTGGTTGGATTTTGGAGAAAAGACTGTAGTGCAGGGGACAGGTGCAGGCAGTGAGGGAGATTAAAGTAAAGAAAAAGGTAAAACTACTATTATTTATCCGAAGTTTGGTTTTTAGGATAATTGAGGTGGCCATTTCTCTATCTCAATATACAACTTTAGTCAAAAGTCAACACTTTCTCTAGAAGAAACCAGATGTAAAGTTGACCATAAAATCTCTGTTGCAACTACCTAGCTCTAACATTATAGAAGGAACGCTGCCATAGACATATGTAAACAGAGCATGTCTGTGTTCCAATAAAACTTTTAAATTTTGTGTTTATGTTTGTGAGAGATATTAGTCTAGAGTTTTTTTGTAATGTCTTTGTTTGTGATAATGTCTTTGTTTCATATAATGTCTTTGTGTATGCCAATTGATTAGTTGTTTATAGACGCAATCGGAAAATATATAGAATTGGTATTTATTTCTCCTTTAAATATTTGATGGAATCCACCATCAAATGAAATCATTTGGGACTGGAGCTTTTTGGTGGGAGAGCTTTTAACTATAAATTTAATTTATTTAATAGACATAAGGCTGTTATAAATCTGTCAATTACCACTGGGTACCTGCAGTTCAATAACAGACCCATAAAGGAAAATAAAATAGAGAATTTTATTACTCACAGGTCCTAGAGTAAGTACCTGGCATGCCTCAAGGGGTGGTCAAGGCAGAGTTCAGACAGAGAAAGGAAGAACCTGGGGCAAGGGGTTTTATTAGGATTCATAGGTAGAATGCTTTGAGATTTCCAGGCTAAGGCTGGATTGGTCATTTCAAAAGAATGGGATTTTGATAAGCTCCTCAGGGGTCTTATTTAAGGAGCACATAGGGGAAGGCATTGGGAATCAGGGGAAACTGTTAATCCAAGGGCCGTTTAGTGAAGGCATATCAGAAACTTACATTTACTTGTGATTTGGTGGGATGGTATCTAGGGCATGTGCTTACATGAGGGAATAGTGTCAGTTTGTTACTGCAGGCTGCTTGGCCAAACAAAATGGTTGGCAAAGCAGCAATACCATGGAGTAGCTTGGCTAAACTCTTGACAAGGGCTATTCAGATTATTTCTTTCTGAATGGGCATTGGTAGTTTGTTTCTTTCAAAGAATTTATCCATTTCATCAAATTTAAAAAATTTGTTGGGATAAAGTTGTTTATATAGTCTCTTATTTTCCTTTTAATATCTGTCCAATCTCTAGTGATGATTCCCGCTTTCAGTCATGTTATTGGTAAGTTATACCTTCCCTATTTTTTGCTAATCATTCTGGCTAGAGGTTTATCAATTTTTGGTTTTATTGATTTTTTTTCTCTATGATTTTGCCATTTACTATTTCTTTGGTTTCTCCTCTGATCTTTATTATTTCCTTTATTCTGTTTACTTTGGGTTTATTTGCTCTTCTTTTTATAGTTTTCTAAGGTGAAAACAGACTAACTGCTGCTTTTATGGAATTGTGAGACTTGGGTATGTGGATGACTGTGGAAGGGAAGGAGAATCATATAAAGGCAGCAGCTGTACATTCTTTTAATATGCAATATCTATGAATAAGAAAGATATGCACATGTGAAATTTAAAATTAATATACAAGTTGGTTAATAATAAAATCTTATTTGAATAATGCTTTTTAATTAATAAAATGACTTATATGTCTCTTATCTAATCTTCATAACAACCATAAGATGTATTATTTTCTCCATCTCGCTCATGTACTTCTAGGTGTTGGTGGCATAAGGCATAAGTATTATGGTCAGTATATATATTCATGGCATTTGATGCTTGTCATTCCCACCTGAAATAATGCTAAGCAGCTGTGTTATGTTTCTAGTGTCCTCTCATCCTCCTTTTTTGTATCTCTCACCCGCTACCTGGGCCTCTACCCTTTACCCTACTCTACAATACATCTCGCCTTTGTACTGCTCATTGGCTGCCTAATCACCCTTCCTCCCACTCACATCCACCCTTCTTACACAAGTCTCATCACTCCATAGTGCCCCATTGTTCAAAATCACCTTTTCCTTCTCTACCTCAAGTTTCTAAAATGAACTGTCATTTTTTGAAAGAGGCTAATCTCAGGTAACTACAAGAAGTTCCCTATCTGTTTGAGGTTGTCAGTGTAAGTGGGTGAAGATGGCTGAGTCAGTTCAGTCAAGCAATGGAGCCTGGACTGGGCAGTCTCAAACCCCTTGAAAGCAGGTGTGTGATGTATTGACAAGCTTTAAGGCTGAGCATTCACAAGCAAGGGAGATACAGGCTTAAACACAGACCCAAGCTTATATTAGCAGCCAGCAGACAGAGGCCTGGGTAGATGGATGCAGAACCACATCCATGAACATTCTAAAGGAGCAAAGGTCCTTTGGAAAATAATAGAAGTGGAAGTGGGACTGCAATCAGAGTTAACAGCAGATCTAAAATAGTATCACTTTCTTTTCCACTGATGATATATTTTGATTAGGGAAAGATTGAGAGGCAGGAGTGATAAGAAGAACAATATTATTATTTATCCTAAATAAATCTTCGTTAACAAAACCCAAGAATGATTAAGTAATCTATATACCATGGTTAAGTAGAATTCATTCTTAAACTCAGAGTTCTTTTTACAAAGAAAAATATCAAGGTAATACATTCTATTAATGAAAAATATAGTACAAATATTTAAGTTATCTATATGGATGTTAAAGAAATTATTTGGTTTTAAAGCAGCAGATTTTTTCTTTTCATCAGTATATTTTTTGGTCTCTTTAGAAGATACAGTTTATTTTTTATAGAAAATTGTTCATTTTGGAGTAAAATATTAGAAACTAACTTGAAAACTTGATGACTGTAACCATTTCTAATTTCTTCCCATGTAGAACATAGCTCAGCAGTACAGGAGTAAACTGTCATGCTGGCTCCCCTAGATCTGGGAGTCAGTGTTGGAAATTACTACAATAATTTGAATTTCTGACTGACTATTTTTCTTCTTCTACAACTTGCAGGGCGCAATATTACTACAGCTGTGGTAGAGGTTCTGTAATCTGGGAGATCCCTTCTCCTGCACTGTTTAGAAAAATTTCCAAAAGGATCCAGAAGCTGGCACAGCCTAACAGAGTCAAGAAAGAGCATATAATAAATAGGTAGAGTACCTTGAGATGCTCCATAAGTTCAATCTTATTTGGTAAAGTGTCACAATATTGTTGCTCTTATTTTAGTGCATGCAGTTCCATAAACTAAAAGTTCATTTATGTTTCAACAAATCAAGCTAAAAAATCACATTTTCAGCAATTATAGGTAATTAGAAGACATTGTTAATAATAATATTTGACTCAAATTATGGTGAAGCTAAAAGTCACACTATACTTATCATTGTTGTCCAATTAAAAGGAAATATGTAAATAAAACATGACAGGTTTTTGCAATTTATAGAACTTGACGTTCTTTTATGCCTCTGTGACTTTGCTCATCATCATCCTTTTGCTTTGAATGCTGAATTTCTCCTTGTCTTTAAAAGACAGCTTAGATAATCTCCTCCATGTAGGAGCCAAGATTATGATTTGAAAAAAAAATAATGAATTAGTGGAATATGTACAGTGTACAATTACAGGAAGGTGATAGTGTTACTATACACTGCTTCAGTCAGAACACATTAAGTGTATGTGTCCACTTATGAATGCTATAGCTTAAGAAACTGATCATAAATTTGAGACTATTCAGAAGAAAATGAATGAGATGTTGAGGTTTCTGGAAACTATAATATATGAAAAATAGTTAACAGAAAGGACATATGTAGCTTAGAGAAGAGAACACAGAAGTTCATTGATAGCTGTCTTCAAATGTTTAAAGGGTCAGCATCTGAAAGAAAAAGAGTGTGTAGAAGTAAAATTACTTTATGTCAATTCTAGAACTAGGAGTAGAACCAGGAATTTACAGAGCAGTAGTGGTGTCAGCTAAATGTAAGAAAATCTTTCTGACTGGCTACCTATCCAGTAATGGAAATGTTTATCTGGAGAAATCAACTGACATCTCCACCCTAATTCCTAAAAGTGTTCAAGCACAGGCTGGAATGATGACTTTACATGGGTTTTAGTAAAGATTGCTGTGTTCAGAGAGAGGTTTAACTGGATAACTTAAGTCCTTTTCCATCATAGAATTCAGAAAAAGAGGCCCAATTCCTCCAATAAAATTTCGCCATTTGCTTCTTTATCATTTCATTTTTTTAAAATCTGCTAATTTAGTTTAAATATACATATAAATTGGTATACACACACATACACATACACACATGCATGCATATTTATTTATCTGTTTGTTTGTTTGTTTATTTATTTATTGACCAGAGGAATACTTTGTCTGTCACCACTTTTTGAGATACCTGAGTTTGATGTTTCATATAAGTAAAACCCCTTTGAGTATTAAAACTTTCTGTATTTTTAGAAGTTTATGTTTCCTCTGCTTTCCTAAGCTGATTCTTCTGCTACTGAACAAATATGTCATCTTTGTTCACTGGATTGAATAGTTATTATGAACATTAACTACTACATAAACCTTTAATACAAAAAACTTCTCAGGAGCTGTTTGATTATGAAGCAGTTTTTCCTGAGGCAAAGTGACCTTACTTCTGTGCTTTTGGATTATAAAATATTTGCTTCTCATAGTTTTTCTGTTATTTCTACTTTTATTGGAGGAATAGTCTCAAATCAGCCTCTTTTCTGACCTTCTGTACACTGGAAACAGAATTGAATGTGTGTGTGGGGAGAAGCAAGTGCTTAGTGAAGACACAAGGAATCGCCAATAAACTACTACATGAGTTTGAATTTTGTATTATATATTTTAGCTGATTCACTATAAGGTCTCAAGTGTAGATTTGAACAGTTAGAAGAAAGAATCAACCAACTTAAAAATGGGTTAATTGAGGTATTCAAGTCTAAAGAACAAAAAAAAAATTAAATAAAATGAATAAAGCCTCATAGACCTATGGGACATGATTAAGAGTATCAATATATCCATAATGGGAAGCTAATAAGAAGAGAAATATAAAGGGACAGAAGTGATATTTCAAGAAATAATGACTCAAAGCTTCCTAAATTATATGAAAAACATTAATCCACACATCTAAGAAATTCAATAAACTCCAAGTGTGATAAAATCAAAGAGATCCATAACTTGACACATCATAATCAAACTGTCCATAGCCAAAAAGAGAATCTTGAAAGCAATAAGAAAGAAGTGACCCATCACATACAAATGAACTGCAATAAGATTAACAAGTGATTTCTAATCAGAAGCCGTGGATGCCAGAAGGATGACATATTTAAAGCACTGAAAGAGAAAAAAAAACTGTTAGCCAAGAATTTTTTATCTAACAAAACTTTTTATCTATCAAAAATGAAGGAAAAATTAAGACATTCCCAGATAAATACAATTTATTGCCAGCAGACTTGTTTATGGTAAATACTATAGGGAGTCCTTCAGGCTAGACAGTAGCTCAAACCTACATGAATAAATAAAAGGCATCAATAGAATTAACTACATAGATAAATAAAAAAGACAGTATAAATGTATTTTTTTTGTTTTTAACTCTTATTCTTCTATCTGATTTAAAAGATAATTGCATAAAGCAACAATTATAAATCTGTGTTGATGGGCATACAATGTATTTTTTAAAAACAGCAAAAAGGAAAAGGAGGAGATGGAGTGGTATTAATTTGTACAGAGCAACAACTAAGAAAATATTTTTTTTAAATACGGGAAAAGAAATAAGGAAATTAAAATGGTACACTAGATGACACACTAAAAACATTTAATATTTTAGAGGAATAAAAAAGGAACAAAAAGATATAACATGTAAAAACAAATAGCAAAATGTCAGGATATAGGTATAAGTTCTATGTTACCACTAAATACATTAAATTATAAATGAATTGAACGTGCCAATCAAAAGACAGGGATTGACAGAATGGGTGAAAAAAACAAATATTCAGCAGTATGTTGTCAACAAGACACATACTTTACATTCAAACAAACAGGCTGAAAGTAAAATGATGAAAAAGTGTATACTATATGAACCAACCAAAAAAGAAGTAGAGTGGCTATATTAATATGAAACTATATAGACTTTAAGACAAACATTGTTACTAGAAACAAAGGACATTTTATAATTATAAAATGGTCAATCCATTAGGGATATATAACAATTATAAACATATATGCACCTAACAACAGAGTCCCAAAATAGATGAAGCAAAATCCAATAGAATTGAAGAAATAGACAAGTAAACAATAATAGCTGTACTCTTCAATACTGCACTTTCAATAATGGGAGGAATAACAAGCAGAAGATTAACAGGGAAACAGACGGCATGAACAATACTATAAACCAACTATTCCTAACAGATGTTATGGAAGATACCACCCCAAAATAGCAGAATATACATTCTTATCAATTAAAACATTCTCTATGATAGATCATAGATTGTCATAAAACAAGTCTCAATAAATTTAAAAAAAACTGAATTCATACAAAATTAGTTCTCTGACCATAATAGAATAAAATTAGAAACCAATAGCAGGAGGAAATTTAGAAACTTAAAAAATATGTAAAACATTCCTAAACAATGGTCAAAGAAGAAATCACTTTGATATTAATAAAAATAAAAACAAAAAAGCCAACATACCATAACTTATAATATGCAGCTAAAATAGTGCTTAGTGGGAAGCTTTAGCTGTAAAAGACTACACAGAAAAGAAAGATCTTAAATTGTAACCTAATCTTCCATCTTAAGATATTATAAATAGAAAAGTAAATTAATTTAAAACAAGCAAAAAGAAGGAAATAATAAGGATTAGAGTGGAAAGAAATGAAATAGAAATTAGAAAAATAAAAAAATCAACAAAACCAAAAGTTGGTTTTTCAAAAAGATCAATAAAACAAACTTTTAATTAGACTGACAAAGACAAAAAGAAGATTCAAATTACTTAATTTAAGAAAAAAAGAGGGGACCTTTTTAACGGTCATTTACAAAAGAAAGGTCATTGCTACTGACCTTATAGAGATTTAAAAAAGGATTATTAGGGTTACTATGAGTAATGGTATGGCCAATGAATTAGGTAATGTAAATGAAATGAACAAATTTCTAGAAAGACTAACTACTGAATTTGATTCAATAATAAAATCTTAACAGGTCTATAACAAGTAAAGTAACTGAATTAATAACTTCAAAAAAGTTCCCATGAACAGCTCAGGACCAGAAGTCTTTATTGATGAATTTTATGGTACATTTAGAGAAGAACAAACACCAACCCTCTAGACTCTTCCAAAAAATAAGACACTTTTCAAATTAATTCTATGAGGTCTATATTACCATGATACCAAAACCAAAAAACGCTGTTACAAGACAAGAGAATGACAATACCTCTTAGAAATATACATGTGACAATCCATACCAAAAAACTACCAAACCAAATCTAAATATACAGGCAACAATCCACACCAAATACTAGCAAACCAAATCCAATGACATATAGAAATAATCATACACCATAAACAAGTTGGATTTATTCCAGGAATACAAGAATATATTCAGTTCAACATATTAAAATTAATGTAATCCATCAAATTAAGAGAATTTGAAAAACAAAAACTGCATGATCATCTCAATAGACTCAGGAAAAAACATTTGACAAAATTCAACATGTTTTCATGATAAAAATGCTTAATAAACTAGGTATAAAAAAGAACTTTCTCAACTTGATAAAGAGAATCTGCAAAACCCTTACAGCTAATATAATTAATGGTAAAAGTTGAAATGCCTTCTCCCTAAGATCATGAGTAAGACAAGGATGTCAGCTCTCACCACTTCTATTCAACATACTGGAAATTAAAGTCAGGGAAATTAGGCAAGAAAAGGCATTCAGTTTGGAAAAGAAAAAGTAAAACTATCTCTACTGTAGATTACATGATTTTTTTATGTAGACCATATTAAGGAATCCACATAAAAACTATTACAGCTAATAATAATGTTTTTTGAACTGCAAGCCTCAACTCATCAGTTGATCATGAAATCAATTCTAGTTTTTATTTTAATAAAATCATATTAAATTTAAAAAATTAGAATATATTGCCTAGGGCAAGCATTGTTTCATGATAAGTTTGTTTCAGATACATACACAGATTTACATATGCTGTATCACAATATAAAATGTACTTCTTACTCTGGATCACAGTAAAAAAATTTTTGAGGAAAACCAGTCTGGTGATTATGAGAAAAGATATTCCTGAGATAGAAATTATATTTATATTTATATTTTTATACATATATATATATACATACATACATATATATATAATTGTTTGGATGTTAATTATAGCAATGAAAAATGCAGTTATTGTTCCTCCAATGATTCTAATATTTTATGTTCAATTTGCATGTAGGTCATTCAGTGATCACTTAAAAAAAGATTCTCTTAAAATCGCTGATCCTTCTCCTCGGATACTACGACTCTCAATAGCCAAAGGCACAGATCCAAACTACCTTCCTCCAAAAAGCGTAAGTGGGTCTATGTGAAAGGCACAGTTCCTGACTGACTTTGTAACATGTAATATGTTTGTAAATACAACATGCTTTTATAACAGTTTTATTTCTAGGTGTGTACTTTCCTTTTCTTTCTGTTTATTTTCTCCTCTCATCAAGTAAACTTTTCTTACTACCTCATCTGTGCCTCATGTATCAGTCAGGATTTGATCAGAGAAACAGAACCACTATAAATAACACAAAATTAGAACTTAAGCTATTGTGGGAGCTGGAACAGCTATGGAAGGCACTTGGAACTTGGGTCTGGTTATAGATCTAGAAGCAGTGGAAGCTAGTAGGGGTAGGTCAGCAGCTTTCCCAGAAGATATTTACTTCAGGGGAAGCCATTACAGTTTCTTCAGGGAAGAAGAGTCTAACCTCTTCAGGCAGGGGAGGAAGTGCCGATTATATTGGTAAGGAAGGCTCAGCAGTACTCAGTCGTTTAAAGTACACAGCTTCATTGAAATCTGCACATCTTCCCCCATTCTTATTTTCAAGGACCCATTTCTTCCTGATCATTGCCCTAATTTTAGTATAAGAAACCAGATAAGTTTGAGAATTAAATTTGCATTGTAATTTACCCACTTGTGGAATTAGATTTTAGGTTTGTTGTTAAAAATTTTCAGGCCTGTGACCATAGAAAATAAGGCTTTTTGGGAGATAAGTTATAAAAATTTTTGGTCCCTTCCCTACACCTTAAGGTAGGAATTTAAAGGCTTGAGCTAATCATTTCTTTCTTCAGCTTCTCCAGTGTACTTTGAAACAACAAACCAACTCCACTATACTTCATTTTACTAAAATGTTCTCTGTTGCTTGTCACCCAAAGTCTTGCTTTATGTTTTGTATGCCATGGACTACCAGTGTCCTTTTTAAATTTTTTTTAACCACTGGCAATAGGATCATTAATACCTTTAAATCTAATCAGCTCAGAAAACAAACTCTAGATAATCTAAAACCAATATAGTTTTGATTCTGTTATCTGTTGCTTCATACAAAACCACCCCCAGACTTAAGACATTAAATAAACATCATTTAATTATGCTCAAGGATTTTATGAGTCAGAAATCTGAGCAGAGTAAGCAGGATTGTCTCTGCTTCATGCTATCTGGGGTCTCAGCTGGGATATTTCAAATGGCTCATATGTCTGAAATGGTTGGGAACTGGAATCATCTGAAGCTCCTTCACACCTGTCTTAGTTACCTCAGGCTGCCATAACAAAATACCATAGACAGTTCTAGAGGTTGTGAAATCCAAGATCAAGGTGCCAGCATATTCTCTTCTTGATGAGGGCCCTATTCCCAGTTGTAGCCAGTGACCATCTTGCTGGGTGCTCACATGATCTCTGCATGTGTGTACACAGAAAGAGTTCTGCTCTCTCTCTTCTTATACAGACACTAATCCCATTATGAAGGCTCTACCTTGATGGCCTTATCTAAACCTAATCACCTCCCAAAGACTTCACCTGTTAATACTATCACATTAGGGGTTAGGGCTTCAACATATGAATTTTGTGCGGGTGGGGGACATAAACATTCAGTTCATGACAGTACCTATTTGTGGTGTCTACGCTGAGATGACCTGAAGGCTAGACTCATTTGGGAATATCTACAGGATCACCTTCATATTGCCTCTCCATGTGCCTTAGACCTCTCTCAGCATGGCAGCTGCATTCTGAGAAGGAATATCCTAAAATGGAGTTCCCAAGGGTGAGCATTCCAAAAGACCAGGTGGAAATTATATGTTTTATATTTTTATGATTTGGCCTTGCAAGTCACATATCACTGCAGCCATAATCTGCTGATTGATGTAGTTACAAGTCTGGCCAGATTCAAGGGGGCAGGGATACAAACTCCACCTTTCAAAGGGAGAAGTGGCAAGGAATTTATAGTAACTTAAGAAGAAAACTGCTACACCCAATGATGTGAATCTTTTGGTATCCTTGAGTATAGTTTCTGTATGCAGAAAAGACTGTTCAGAGGTATGCACTTGCTTTAAATAATTAATAGTTTATTTAAA
This sequence comes from Macroglossus sobrinus, assembly GCA_004027375.1. Classification (NCBI taxonomy): domain Eukaryota; kingdom Metazoa; phylum Chordata; class Mammalia; order Chiroptera; family Pteropodidae; genus Macroglossus; species Macroglossus sobrinus. The sequence continues at coordinate 119,191 of PVKZ01003332.1, read as the reverse complement.
AATTTAAAATTAAAAAATAATCTATTTTTTATTTTTGGCTTCAAATTTAAGTTCAGCTTGAAAGATATTATTCTATTTATAATTCTAGTAGTTTTTAACAATGACTTTTAAGAGTCCTGAATAATGTTTGGTTTGATTTTTTAAACTTAATTATATCTCGAAATACTTTAAACTATATTTATAAATATATAAAGTTGATTTTTTAAAGTATTTTACTTCAACCATCTACATTAACAAGTAAAACCTTCTCAAATATTAGTTATTTAAAAACCAAATACATTAAATTTATAAATATGGTGAACCTGAAGTTTTGAAATGTGACAATGACATAGGCTTAATATTTTAACAATGTCATAATTCTAAATCGATTACTCAATTATGCATTTCAAATTGCAGTTGTAAGTTTAGGCCCAGTTCTCTTAAACATGTACATGCTTTTGATTTTAATGGTATATATGCTTTTTGTTTCAATAATAACTTTAACATTTACCAAAAAGTTATAAAAATTAACATTTTTTACATTGGCTTTACCATTCTCTCTTCTCTGTGGTGCTTGTTTGTTTGTGTTTAATTTTTTTCTGAATAATTTATTATTTTTGAGAGTAAGTTATGACATCATATACCCCTTTTCCTAAATCCTTCAGTATGTATTTCCTAAAAACGAAGACATTGTCTTATATAACTACAATACTGTTATCAAAATCAGGAAATTTAACATTCGTATACCTTCCTCATGGTCCATGTTCAAATTCCATCAATTCTTGCACATATATATTTTTTGAATTTTATTTTATTAGTTTCAAGTATACAGTACATTGTTAGACATTTATGGAGTTTATAAAATCATCCCCCTAATTGCTCTTTCTCTCCTCTGGCTCTCCACCGAGCTATTACATTAATATTAACTGCATTCCCTATGCTATACTCCTCATCCCTGTGACCATCTATCAACTACTAATCTGTATTTCTTTAACCTTTCACCCCTTCCTTCCAGCCCCCTAACCCCTATCCCCACTGTCTGTAACCAGATTGTTCTCTATATTTGTGAGTCTGTTTTGGATTAGTTTCTTCTTTTTTGTTCCTTAGATTCTGCATATAGGTGAAATCATGTGGTATTTATCTTTCTCTGTCTGACTTATTTCACTCAACATAATAACCTCTAGGTCCATCCATGTCATTGCAAATGGTAGGATTTCATTTTTTTTAATGGCGGAGTGATATTCCATTGTATATATAAACCATAATTTCTTTATCTAATTGTCTTCTGATGGGCATTTAGTTTGCTTCCATATCTTGGCTATTGTAAATTATGCTGCTGTGAACATAGGGGTGCACAGATCTCATCACATAGGGGTGAGAGTTCCCTTTTCTTCATGTCCTCACCAACATTTGTAGTTTTTTGATTTGTTGATGATAGCCATTCTGATAGGTGTCAGGTGATATTTCATTGTAGTTTTAATTTGCATTTCTCTGATGATTAATGACCTTGAGCATCTTTTCACATATCTATTAGCCATCTGTATTTCCTCTTTGGAGAAATATCTGTTCAGGTCTCTGCCCATTTTTTAATTGGATTGTTTGTTTGTTTTTTGTTGTTGAATTGTATTAATTCTTTATATTTTTTAATATTAACCTCTTATCAGTTGCATCATAAATGAATATCTTCTCCCCTACAGTCAGTTGTCTTTTCATTTTGTTGATGGTTTCCTTTGCTGTGCAAAACCTTTTTAGTTTGATGTAGTCACATTTGTTTATTTTTTTCTTTTGTTTCCCTTCTTGAGAAAATATATCCAAAAAGAAATTACTGTTAGCAGTATCAGAGAGTTTACTGCCTATGTTTTCTTCTAGAAGTTTTATGGTTTGGTTCTTACATTTAAGTCTTCAATCCATTTTGAGTCTATTCTTGTATATAGTGTAAGAAAGGGTCCAGTTTCTTTTCTTTTCTTTTCTTCTTTTTTTTTGCATGTATCTGTCCAATTTTCTCAGAACCATTTATTGAAGAAACTGTCTTTACTCCATTCTATATTCTTTCCTTCTTTGTCATATATTAAATGAGCGTATAGGTATGAATTTATTTCTGGACTCTCTGTTCTGTTCCATTGATTAATGTATCTGTTTTTATGCCAGTATCATGCTGTTTTGATTACTATAAACTTGTACTATAATTTGATATCTCGTAGTGTGATACCTCCAACTCTGTCCTTTTTTCTCAAGATTGTACACATACTTCTTCTTAACACAATTATTAATTGTATGATTTGATTATCTTAGCTTATATTTTTACAGTTAATTCTGAATCTTCTTGGGATTTAAAAATAACACATGCCCACAAAGGAAGTCAAGTTACTATTACAGGTACCTTAGGTTACTTGCCACCAGAGATTTTTGATGTACTGTGGGAAGTCCTTTTGCCTCCATGAATGTCATAAACAGTCTCTTTCTATAGTTAACTTTTTCAGGTCTATAAAACTTAGAAAGGGGGTTGCTTTCATAGCTCACCTAATCTCTTCTGATGTCAGAAACTCCTACTCAGGCTATCTACCTGTTTGAATATTTAAAATCTTTTACTCTTGATAGATTTAAAATTTTAAAACTCTTATATCTAGCAGATACCTTTGGTATTACTCACATGTGCTCTGGATGTCTCACAGGATTTGTCTGATTTACTGTACAAATTTATGAGGTCATTTTACTAACATGTTTCTCCCTGTATTCTCTATCTCTGATTATTTTCTAAGAATGAAAATTTTAGAAGTAAAATTACTGGATCACGTATGCAAACATTTTGAGGTTATTAATATAAAATCCCAAAATGTGTTCCAACAAAAGTGATTTTAACTTACATATTTACTTATATTATTTGGTCTTCCTTTTTCACTGTACTCTTGCCAACATTAGATATTATTTACTTTACATAATATTAATTTTATAATAAAAAATCTCATTAATATTTTTATGACTTATTTTTATTTTAAATGAGTTAATTCCTTAATCTTTTTAAAGTATATTTTTATATAATATAAGGGTAAGAATCCCCCCACTATTGCCCAAGCTTCTAATTATTCACTGCCAGAATTATTATATACTATAATGTTATTTGTGCTAGGGCTATGGTTTTCAAAATTGTAGCCTAGATATGGATAAGCTTCCTCAGAGCCTTTTCAGTATAATCTGTAAGTTCAAAATCATGCATGTGTAAAAGTTTCTTTGAATGTGCAAGATAGACCAATGGATTTCAAAGTAATAGAGTACGAAAAGTCCCTTGACCTAGTTTCAGATTATACATTACACTGACATTTAAGAAACTACCATATGTCAAGTTTTATTTGCAGTACCAAAGAAGAATATCCACAATTATCTAAAAGGGTATTAAATATGAATCTCTTTCCAACTATTGTGTGATACTGGATTTTCTTCATATACTTCAACCAAAACAACTGTGCCCTCTTAAGCCAGATATTACAAAGATTTGCAAAAATGTAAAACATACTAATTTTCTCACTTTTTTTGTTTTGGGAAATATAGTTATTTGTCATAAAAGTATTTATAGTAACATGTAATGGCTTTTTTAAAAAGATTAAATGATAAATTTTTCTAAATGTCTCAGTCTTTGGGAACTATTGGTTACTTTTAAAGACTTTAAAGGAGCTCTAGACCAAAACAAAATTTTCGAGTTACTATACTAGATTATATTTCTGAATTCTCTATTTCGTTACATTGATTTATTCTTGTTCAAGTATCAGTTTGTTTAAAATATTGTAACATTAAAAATATTTTAGAATGGGGTAGGCTATGAATACCTTTGTTTCTTTTCTTTTGGCCATAATTTTCTTTTTGTCCTTCCAGCCTTCTGTGTCCCTGCTTCGGTCCTTCTCACACTTACCTAATAGGTTAAGCTCCTCTTCTGATCATGCTTCCTCTCTAATTTAAAGACTTGATGGTTCTTTGATGGCTATGAAGAATGCCCTCCACATCAAATCTAGTTACAAATACATTTAAAAGCCTTAATCTCCCTGCATAACCAAAGATAACCTTCTCCATGCTTCCTTGCCTCTGTGCTTGGACTTTTCTTTTCCTCTTCCTTTCTTCATCTTCCCTATCTTTCCTTTTCCTCTACTTGTCAAAATCTGATCTGTCCTTCAAAGTTAAATCTTATGTCTCTTTATCTCTGAATCTTCTTGGATTTTCCTGTTCTTTCTTTGAAATCTCTCAAACTTTATTTATTCTCTTTTATGGGTATCAGATAATCTTAATGATTTCCCTATAGGTTTATGGTTTCTTCTAAGTTGAAAATTGCTTTAAGAAAAAGGATTGTTGTGTTTTTCTTTGTTGTGTCTTACATAATATAAATGATTAAGAAATATTTATCTAATGAATTTAATTAATGAATAATTGTTTTTATTTCCTTTTAAATCGTATACCTTAATTGAAGGCAGGGGTTATCATATATTTCTTTGATTTTCCCAGAGCCTGATAGACAAAGCTGTATTCAGAAGACATACTTAAGATGCTTAATTAGTACTTCACAGTGTTTGTTGTACAGACAGGACTTTCAGTTTGAATCCCTGCTTGCCATTTAAAACTACATAAACTTAAATAAATTGATGAGCTTCACAGTACCTTAGTTTCTCTGTTAATGAAGTGAAATAAAAATGATATCCCAGGTGAGGAATAAATGAATGTATGTAAAAAACACTTTTAGTGTTAGTATTATCATTTTAAAAAACACAAGAAAGAACTGGAAACACACCTTGTATATTATTATTCTACCCATGATTAAAACTGTATTTTATTGTCAGTGAATACTTATATTTCCCCTCAAAGTCTTGTGGTAAGTTTCTAGTTTTAATACAAGTAATTTAAATAGAAGACCATGTAATTTGAACATATTTCCACAATTAAGATAGTGAGGAGTGACATGGGGGACCAGTACGACATTATCTATAGGGATATAGTTCTGCCTTTCTTCTTCTTGGCTTTGGTTTCTTTTTCTTACCTGTTAGACTTAGAAGAGAGCCACTAAAACTAACTTTAAGCGTTGGAATTTGTGATAATATGCATCCCAATTCCTAAAGGACAAAAATAGTTGAGAACAAAGCACAGCACTGCCCCTTACAGTGTTCTTATGTGGTAGGGTTAGGCTATCCCCTCTTGGTTCAGTTTGTCACTACATGAATCAGCTCTATTATTTATCTCTTAGACAACATGCAACATTACCATTTCCTCTCCACTGTTAGTTTAACAATAAGTTCCTGAAAAGTTGAGTTGGAATCCATACAACCTAATTTGACAAAGAGGGAAATTAATCTTTTTAGCTCTGATTGTGGGTTACTGCAAGATTTTCTTATTCTTTCTGCTGGATTTGCTGAGAAGTCTGGTCCAGAAATCAGGCCAAACTCTGGCACCTTGATGAAGATGGTGTTTGTTATTTGAAACTTACACATTCTATTTTATTTTTCTCCTTTAGATTGAAAACAGGGTACCAATTTCTGCCCAGACTGCTGTCATAGCTCCAAGAATTGTAGACCTTGCCCATCCAAGGCTCAAGATAGAGGGTCTGTGCTATCCAAGAGAAACATGTGAAAAACCTATTCGTCCTGTAAGCTGGCACTGCCTTGGCATCCTTCAGCTCACTTTCTGGTTCTTCCTAGGGTGCTATTTTACCCTTAGAGGGCATTAGCCAAAGTCATTGGAGAAGGGAATCTTGAAAGAGTGGTATCTGGCAGGAAGGAAGATCTACTTGCAAAGTATGGAAAGGAACTTGGGGATAGAGGGTAAAAAGCATGAACTTTGGAGTCAGTAAAAGCTGGGTTTGAATCCCAGCCTTGCTACACTAGCTCTGGGGTGTTGTGACAAATTTCCTTAGCTTTATTCATTCAACAAGTATTTGAATGCCTAGGATGGACCAAGCACCATGCCCAGGGAACAAGATAGAGGGAATAAAAAGTAAATAGAGAAATAGATAAGATAATGTTATGCAGTGATAAATGTAATGAAGAAAATAAAATAGAAAATGAGTGACTATGAGAATAAGCTACTTTGCATATGGTAGTCAGGGAAAGCCTCTTTGAAGAAGGGATATTTGACCTGAAACCAGAATGATGAGATAAAGTCAGCTAAGTGAAGATCAGAGAAGAGAATATTTAGTAAAGGGAAGAGTACATATCAAAGTCCTAAAGTTGGGATGACCTTGAAATTGGGTGGGGCAAGGTAAGCAAGGGAGATGTAAAGATAACAGTTCTCACTAGGAAGACATTAAGCTATAATAACAGATAAGGCATAGTGCTCAGCACAGGGCCTGGAACATTCAATGGCTTCCCTTGCTCTTCTTCCTTGACAGTCCTCTGTATATGTAGTGGCAACTTGCTATGTGGATGTTGGATCACACAGGAGCAAGAATGGAAGCAGGGAGACCGGTCAGGAGTCTATTGCAGTAAAGAAATGATTAGAAGTATAGCTGTAAAGAGAGGGAGATGTGGTGAAACTTGGAATATATTTTTGTGTCTTTTTGTTCCTACTGTAGATATCCCAAGCTGCCTTGTTTGCCAAGCCTAACCCTCGAATAGTAGCTCTAGCTAAGGCCAAACCTCTTCATCAAGATTATTTACCTGCCTATGATTCCTACCGGCCAGTATCTTATGCTGCTATCCATTCTGAAGCATCTCCCAGAATTCAAGAACTGGCTAATCCAAGTACAAGGTAGGTCAATTTAAGGCTAAGATAGAACAGGAAAGGCTGGAAATATGAGAAATTTTCAAAAGCATCTTTTATACTTTCATACTTCCATCTTTCATGCTATTTTTAATGTGACAAATCTACGGCCTTCTTACTATAAATATAAGGCTACAGTTAAAGGGTTAGTGGACATAGATCTAGGAGATAACTCTCTAAGTATGGATATGAGATTATTTATCTAGCATACATTGTTAAGTGACACAGGTTGCAGAACAGAGCATGTAATATGTTACAGTTGGTGCAAAAAAAATACATATGTGTTCTGTATATACTTGTATATGCTTACAATATCTCAGAAGAATATACAAGAAACTAGTAGCAATGGTTATTTGGGGGTGGGGCTAGAAGGAGGACTCACTCTCACTAAATAGGCTTTTGCATTTTTCAATGTTTTTACATCATGTACATGTATGACCTATTTCAAATAAATGAAATAATACATTCAATGAAGAAGAATTTACCTCTAATTCTTGTTTGTTTTTTAGAAGACTTTTTAATTTGTCTGAACCTCAATTAATTTTATTGCCTTCAGGGGGTAATACTTGATCCTCCTTTTTAAGCATCATCAAGAAAATTTGGAGATACTAAAAAAGTTGTAGAAGTCTTGAGTTCAAGGAATGGGAGAAATGTTAGTTAATATTTAAAATTTTTTATAAGATGTTTTCCAAAAAAAAGTTTCACATCAAATGAAATAAAGCTTATTCTTTGTTCATTAATAATTTTAGTATATGTGCTGATGAAGCAAACATTGTCCATTGACAAAGAAAAGGGAAGAGTAAGATCAAGTGCCCAAGAGTTTATTCTAGTGGCAACATTACTATTATTTCGTGGTAAAGTGTTAAGGGTAGAAACTTCAAAAATTTGGTTTCTTTAAGTCTACCACAAGACTTTGGGCTTGTTTTCATGCTACCAAATTATTGAGAAATTTCCAGAACTTATTTTCTGTAGAAAGAGCAAAGGCTTTGGAATCTGATCAGTACACGAATCTGGATTTGAACACAGATCATTTTTATAATGTCCCCGAGCCTTCATTTTATTATTTGTGTTATGGAGGTCATGATTTTTGTTTCATGAGGTGCTTATGAAAATCAAAATAGGATAATATTACTGTACCTAACATATAGTGGATGCTTGAGAAATGTTATCCATTTTCTGTTAATCTTATTTCAAGTTGAAATCTTTTTTTCCTTTTTCAGGGCTCCTATACGTATTGTATACTATGATCCAGAGGTCTTCAACGTCAAGCCAGCTGCTTTGAAAGCACAATGTTCTCAGAGGATCCAGAAGTTGGCAGAACCTCTTAGGCGTTAAATACAGAAAGCCACATCAGTCAAACTCTAGTTATGTATCTGGAAGACATTAGATGACTTAGTTCCCTACTCTGGTACTGCCAGTTTCTATTCCCCACAGAACATAAAAACATATGATACCCCCCAGAGAACACCACTGTGACCTTCAGTTAACAATTGCTGCTGTTACCTCTAATCATGTGTTTGGCAGGTTTGGGGACTCCAGCATGCAATAAAAGAGAAAATGATAGCCTTACTTATCTTTACTAATAATCCTTTCAAGCATCTTGGCTGTCTCATAGCTATGACTGACTTGGAGAAACACTCTTTCCTATATTTGCGGGTTTTGCTTTTTTTGTCCCAGTGAGATCCATGTTCTCCAGTAGCTGATTTCACCTTGGTCCCTTTTCTAATAAGCCCTGAGAATTGAAAACATTCTTTGTGATACTTTATCAACATCCCCTCATTCTTAAGAAATAACACTGAAATAGTGAAGCCTTTCTGGATAAAGCTAAATGCTTTTTATAATATGTAAATAAAATTTAGGGAACAGGTTACCTTAAATAATCATACCTCCACCAATTTTCATTCCTTTGCCCACATTCAGTGTCATTTATCATGAATGACAGAAAAAGTAAGGCATTTGGTAATAGCCATAATCCTTTGTCAAATTTTATCTGCCCAGAGTTGTTTTTTTCTATTTAGTTTATTTTATTTTCTCCATAAATTGATATTTTACAAATTAAATTACGTTTATGGCATACCTAGATTTACATGACAATGAACTTATTTGAAAACCAATTTTATAGGTGAATAAGATCTATATATAAGGCTTTTGTATTAAAGAGATAACTAGTGTTGTGGAGAGACAAATACCATATAGTAGTTTTTAATGTCAGTTTCAGAATCAGATAGACCTGGGTTTGTATCCCCTATGAATCATTTACCAGATATGTGATTTTGAATAAATTTTCTAACTCTTGGTGCTTCAGTATTTTTATATAAAGTGGGTTCCAACTGCATTATTGTATAGATTAAATAAGAATATTACCTAATAAAGTATGAATAGAAAAAAAAATTGTTTAGAAATTTAGCTGCAGAAAGATGGCAGAGTAAGAGATGACCCCAGATCTCTCCCCTTGAAACAACAGTAAACTGAACATCTAAAACTCAACAAAAAACACCCAAACTGCATACCATCATGTCTGAGCATAGGATCTGCCCATAAGAGCTACCACAGGTCAGAACCCCGGGTGTCAAGTGGAAGACTGAGAGAAACAAAGAGGCTGCCTCTCATAGCCTGTGGAGCTCCCTGTAGGAGGAAAGGGAGGGTGAAGGTGTGGCAAGTTCCCTGAACAGCCCTGCCTAGAGGAGCTATGAGCTCCACGCAGCCAGCAGCAGTGTCCAGGCATTAGGGCAGAAAGCAGAGGAGTGGGGACAGCAGAGAAACAACCGTTGATTTTTACCAGCCGTGGTTGCAAAACTGAGGCTGAGTGGCAGCCCCCAACCCCCAACCCAGAGGGCCCCTCCCCTCATATCCTCTGATAATGAACACCGCGGAGCCCCAGGGGGTTCTGAGCAAACAATATTAAAACTGTTGCTAGAACTGACAGGGACAGAGACTGAGGGTAGCAAGAATGATTAAACATCTATAAGGGGAAAAAAAGGCATTTATATATTAAGGCTTTATATAAAGCAGAATCCAAACTGAAAGAAAAGCATCTTCTTTGAAACAGGTTAAAGAGAGAACTTTATATAATAAATCATCTTTCTGGGAAATAAAAAAAAAGCAGAATACACTTCCATTAATGCCCAGGTAGAGAAATAGTTTATTAAACACCACAAACAACCAAGGTGACAAGGCATCTCAGGAATATAGAGAAAAATCTCCAGAAAATAAGCTTACAGACATAAAAATATGCAACTTAAATGACAGAGAATTCAGGATGGTACTTCTGAAAAAACTCAGTGAAATCCAAAATGAGTCATATCAATAATTTCAGAATTGAAAAAAACAACTAGATGAGCAGAATGAGTTCTTGAACAAATAAATTGGAACCCTCAAAAAGAAAAGAATAGATCTTCTGGAGATACACACACACACACACACACACACACACTACCAGAGTTGAAAAATGAAAAAGAAAGCTTGGGAAACAGAGTCAACCAAATGGATGAAAGTATTAATGATATCAAAGACAGAATTCTAGAAATAAATCAGAAGGAAGAAGAGAGAAACTGAAGAATGAAAAATAATGAAAGAGAAATTTGAGAACTAGCTTATACCAGCAAGAGAGGAAACAAGAATAATGGGCATTATTGAAGGGGAGGAAAAAAAGCAGGGACTAGAAAGCATTTTCAGACAAATAGTTGATGAGAATTTCCCAAATCTAAAGGATGGGTTGGAGTTTCGAATTGTCAACAGAATACCTAATTATCTTAACCCAAATAGGCCTTCACCAAGACACATTGTATTAAAATTATCAAAAATCAATGAAAAAGGCAAAATTCTCAGGGCAGCCAGGGAGAAGACAGTAACTTATAAAGGAAAACCCATTAGATTATCATTGGACTTCTCAGCATAAACCTTACAGGCCAGAAAGGAATGGAATCAAATATTCAAACTATTAAGTGAAAGGAACTATTAGCCTAGAATAATGTATCCATCTAAGCTCTCCTTTAGATATGAAGGAGAAATCAAAACATTTCCAGACATACAAAAATTGAGGGAATTCTCCATTATGAGGCTTGCACTCTAGGACATACTGAAAGAGGTCAGCTCACCTAAAACAAAATGACAAAAAAACCCAAAAACATAATTAGGAGTAAGGTGACTATCAAGACTATCAGGCAAATAGAAGCTGAGGAGTGCAACCCTTACTAAGACAGGACATTATAAGCTTAAACAATAAGAAGATAATTGCTATAGCAAGAGAGTAATGAACATTCAACATACATAGAAACAAATTTAGACAACAATGACCAAAAAGGGAAGGATTCAAAGATATAGATTCACAAGGGGATTGGAGATAAGGCACGTGTAGAAGAAAATGGATGACTGTATATATATATGAGTATCCTTTACATATTTGTAATTGTAACCACACACCAAAGATTCAGAACTGAAGTATATAACACAAAACAAGAAGAATCAGAGGGAAAACCCACAAAAGCCAACAAAAATAAAGAAAACAGAAACACAAGGATAAGGAAGCAATGGAAACACTAAGCTACCAGAAAGCAAAAGATAAAATGGCAATAAGAAGACCTCATATTTAATAATCACCCTAAATGTAAATGTATTGAACTCACCAATAAAAAGGCACAATGTTGCAGAATGGATCAAAAAAGCAAACCCAACCATATGCTGCCTCCTGGAGACACAGCTCCAAAAACAAATATGGACTCAAAGTGAAAGGGTTGACAGTGATATTTCAAGCAAATGGGATTCAGAGAAAAGTTGGAGTAATGGTACTAATAAGACAAAATAAACTTCAAAATCAAAAAGGTAAAAAAAGATACTGAAGGACACTTCATAATGATAAAGGGAATCATGTACCAAGAAGGCATCACACTTATTAATATCTATGCTCCTAATTAGGGAGCCCTGAAATATATAAAGCAATTACTAACAGAACTAAAGGGAGAAATAAACCAAAACACTATCATAGTAGGAGACCTAAATACCCTACTATCGGATATGCACAGATTATTCAAACAGAAAATAAGAAAATAACATCCTTAAATGACACATTAGACCAACTGGACATAATTGACATTTACAGAGCTTTCCATTCCAAAACAGCTGCTTATACATTCCTCTCTAGTGCACATGGAACATTCTCAAGGATTGATGACATACTGGGACACAGAGATCACAGAGATAGCCTTAACAAATACAAGAAGGTTGAAATCATACCAACCATATTCTCTGATCATGATGCTTTGAAACTAGATATTAACTGCAAAAAGAAAGCAGGGCGAACCACAAATACATGGAGATTGAACAACATGCTACTGAAGAATAACTGGGTCAGAGAAGAAATAAAAACAGCTATCAAGAGATACATAGAAATGAATGATAATGATAGTACAACATATCAAAATTTTTGGGACATGGAAAAATTGGTCGTAAGAGGAAAGTTTATATCATTACAGGCCTATCACCAAAAACAAGAATGAGCCCAAATAAACAACCTAATGCTTCATCTTAAAAAACTAGAAAATGAAAAACAAATGAAGCATAAAGGCAGCAGAAGGAAAGAAATAATCCAAATTAGAGGAGAATTAAATGAAATTGAAAACAAACAAACAAAAATGATAGAAAAAATAAATGCAACAAAGAGCTGGTTCTTTGAAAAGGTAAATAAAATTGACAAAACCCTGGCTAGACTCACTAAGGAAAAAAGAGAAAGGAAATAAAATCAGGGATGAAAGAAGGGAGATTACAACTGACATTGCAGAAATACAAAGGATCATGCAAGAATATTTTGATAAAGTATAAAATAACAAATTTAATAACCTAGAAGAAATGGGTCAGTGCTTAGAAAAATATGATCTTCCTGGACTGAATCAACAAGATCTAGAAAATCTAAGTAGACAGATCAGCAGTATGGGAATTAAAGCAATCATCAAAAACCTACCAAAAAGTATAAGTCCAGGACCAGATGGCTTTGCCAGTGAATTTTACCGAACATTCAAAAAAAGATTTAAAACCTATTCTTCTCAAACTCTTCCAAAAAATCAAAGAGGAGGCAATACTTCCCAACACATTTTATGAGGCCAATATTACCTTGATACCAAAACCTGGTAAAGATAACACAAAAAAAGGAAAACTACAGACCAATATCACTTATGAACACAGATGCAAAAATCCTAAATAAGATACTAGCGAACTGAATACAGCAACATAGTAAAAAGATTATACACTACAATCAAGTGGGTTTCATCCCAGGGGCACAGGGATGGTTCAACATACACAAATCGATTGATGTGATACACCACATAAACAAATTAAAAAATAAGAATCATATGATTATATCAATAGATGCAGAAAAAGCCTTCAACAAGATACAGCATCCATTTATGATCAAAACACTTAACAAAATTAGTATAGAAGGAAAGTATCTTAACATAATAAAGGCCATATATGACAAATCCTCAGCCCTTACTTAATGGTGAAAACTAAAAACTTTCTAAGATCAGGAATAAGGCAAGGCTGCCCACTATCACCACTGTTATTCAATATAACATTGGAGGTCCTAGCAAGTGCAATCATGCAAGAGAAAGATATAAAAGGCATCCAAATAGGAACTAAAGAAGTCAAACTGTCACTATTTGTGGATGATATGATTCTCTATATAGAAAACCCTAAAGACTCCACAAGAACACTACTAGAAACAATAAACAAATACAGTAAAGTTTCTAGATACAAAATCAATGTTCAAAAATCCATAGCATTTCTATACTCTAATAATGAAGCATCTGAAAAAGAAGTGGAAGAAATAATTCCCTTGGCAATTGCAACAAAAAGAATAAAATCTAAGAATAAATCTAATAAAAAATGTAAATAACCTATAAAGTGAAGACTATAAGACCCTATTAAAAGAAATCGAAGAAGATACAAAGGAATGAAGAGATATTCTGTGTTCTTTGATTGGAAGAATCAATATAGTTAAAATGACCATATTACCTAAGGAATTATACAGATTTAATGCACTCCCCCATCAAAATCCCATCGATACTTTTTAAAGAAATAGTACAAAAAATCATTAGATTTGTAGGGAAGCACAAAAGACCCCAAATTTCCAAGCTATCCTGAGAAAAAAGAACGAGGCTGGAGGCATCACTCTGCCTGACTTCAAATTATACTGCAAAGTGACAGTAATCGAAACGGCATGGTGTTGGCAGAAAAAAGACACACTGACCAGTGGAACAGAATCAAGAGTCCAGAAGTAAACCTATATTTATACAGGCAAATAATTTTTGACAAAAAAGCTAAAAACATACAGTGGAGAAAGGAAAGCCTCTTCAATAAATGGTGCTGGGAAAACTGGAAAGCCACTTGCAAAAGAATGAAACTAGACTGTTGTCTATCACCACACACAAAACTTAACTCAATATGAATTAAGGACTAGAATTTAAGACCTGAAACAAAATGCATAGAAGAAAACATAAGAACTAAACTCAAGGACCTTGGACTTAAAGAGGATTTTATGAATTTGACCTTGAAGACAAGGGAATTAAAAACAAAAATAAATGAATGAGACTACATCAAACTAAAAAGCTTCTGCTCAGCAAAGGAAATTGTCAACCAGTTAAAGAGACAACAATTTGAATGAGAAAATATATTTGCAAGCAATGCCTTTGTTAAGGGCCTAATATCCAAAATATACAAAGAACTCATATTACTCAATGACAACAACAAAAAAAAACCCAAATGATCCAATGAAAAAATGGGCAGAGGATCTGAATAGACACTTCTCTCTAGAGGACATACAGATGGCCAACAAATATATGAAAAGATGCTCAATATAGCTAGCTATTAGGGAAATGCAAATCAAAACCACAATGAGATACTGTCTCACACCTGTTAGAATAGCTGTTATCAACAAGACAAGTAATAACAAATGTTGGAGAGGATGTGGAGAAAAAGGAACCCTCATACACAGCTGGTGGGACTGCAAATTGGTACAGCCACTATGGAAAACAGTATAGAGGTTCCTCAGAAAAATAAAAATTGATCTGCCATATGATCCAGCAATCCCTCTAAGTGGGTATTTACCCCCCAAAGATTTGAAAACTCATATCTGAAAAAATGTCCAGGACATGGAAGCAACCAAAGTGTCTTATGGTAGATGATTGGTTAAAGAAGCTGTAGTTCATATATACAATGGAATATTACTCAGCCATAAGAAGAGATAAAATACTGCCATTTGCTACAACATGGATGACTCGAGATAATCATGCTAAGCAAAATAAGCCAGACAGATAAAGTTAAAAATCACATGATATCACTTATATGTAGGATATAAACCTAAAAGCAACAAACAAACAGAGACTCATGGACATGGACAATAGAGTAGTGGTTACCAGAGGGTGGGAGTGGAGGAGAGGAGAGGTAGATGGGGTAAAGGGGGTCAAATATGTGGTGACTCAAGAGCTGCCCACAGCCTCCCAGTAAATCCCCTGTAGCAGGTGGACAGATGTATCAAGGACTTAAAAGGAGGTCAGTGAGACTCACACTGAAAGACAAAAGGGCTTGCATGATGCAAGAAGAGGCAGAAGGATGGTAGCCAGACTCTGCAGGGCTGTGGAGGCCATGTTAAAGATTTTAGTCTTTAGCTTAAAATCAATGAGAGTTGTTGATATGATTTAAGCGAAGGGATAATGTAATCAGGGTTACTTTTTGAATAACTTTAACAGGTGCACTGGGGAGGAGACAGTGGAGATAGTAGACCCAGTTAGAAGGCTATTTACTAGATTATGTGAAAGATGAAAATAGTTTGATGGTACTATGGTGGAAAGGGAAAGAAGTGACAGACTTGAGAGATATGTGGGGAGATAAATTTTTAAAGGATTTAGTGTTGGATTGTATGTGGTGCGGGGGAGAGGGAAGCATTCAAGATAATTCTGGATTCCTAGCATATAAAACAAGATTGATAGTGAGTGTCTGAATATACAAATGGGCAATAGGCAGGCCATATATAACAAGAAAATTCTGACTCACAGCCTCTGCGAAAACCAAGCCAGGAAGCCAAACCACAAACTCTTCAGCAGGTTAGCCCGGAAGGGTCAGGATCAGGTCATCGGTCCTTATTGATGTCTTTCGTTTGCCCCTAATTCCAACAAAAAGTGGACTATACTCACTAAGTCAATCACGTAAGACACCCTGCTTCTAGTTAGGTCATTCCCAACTTCCTCAAGGCAGCAGCCCCTCATCAGAGTATTCCAAATCCTTCCCTCCCTGCCTCCACTCTAAAGCTTTCCTACTTCTCTGTTGGCCTTTAAGACGGCCAAATGCAAGTGATGGTGAATAACTCCCTTGCTATAGCAATCTTTGAGTAAATAGCCTGATGTGTCCTCATTTGGGTAATCGTTCTTTATTTTCACTCTAGTGAGCCTTTTATGGATGTAGGGAGCACTGGGAGAGGACCAGAAGGGGAGAGAGGAGACTCTTGTGTTCAGTTCTGGATACTTTGATTAGAAGATGCCTTTGAAACATCTGAAAGGAGATGTCAGGTGCAAAGCTGTATTATGACTCTCATGGACCTCAAGCACTTTTGCTTTTCTGGGTCTCCTTTCTTCCTTAATATAATATTTAAAATTATATTTTATGACTACATTGGTATAAAGATAGATGTATTCATATTACATATCAAAACATTTTTAACTAACACTTTATTTTTCCTTTCTCATTAAAAAAAAAGCATTTTTGTGCACTCCTAAAAATATTGTGAGCTGTAGGCATTGTGCCTACTGTGCCCAATGGGGAAGTTAGTCCTGTAAAGCTAGGCAGTTGTTATATGGGTCTGTGTTGGAGCAATGAGACCTGAGATCTACTAGAGATAATATGAATGTAAGTTTAAGTCATCTTCATTAAGTGTCATTGAACCCCAGGTAGGAGAATATGAACCCTGACTTGACATTTGCTGATATTAAAGATTTGCTATTAATTATATTTTGGAGTGTATTCGTATAGTGGTTATGCTTTTAAAGGCAGTTCTTTTAGAAATGAATGCTGAATACTTTTGAATGAAGTGATATCTGGAGTTTGCTTTGCAACAATGCCGACAGGTTGAGTGGATGAGGCTACAGATAAAATGACTCATTGTTGTGAGTTAGTGACTGTTGAAACTAAGGGATGGGAACCTAGAGTTTATTTTAATGTTCTCTTTTCTATGTATGAAGTTTTACATAATAAAGTGCAAAGTGGAAGCAGAGTGAAGATAGACAGTTACAGGTCTCAGAGGAAGCTTAAGGGGCCTGAGCAATGCAAACCATCCAACACTCTGCACCTTCAGTCAGGTCTGTTTCACTCCCAGATATTTGGTGTGAGAGCTACCTAAGGGGGAAAATCAAAACAATGTATCTGTATTCCATGTCATGGGACAATGTGGAGGAGAAATAGCACATAGAAGATGCTAAGGTAATTTATAATTTGATAGAAGTAGGACTGTGGAGTTAACAACTCACAAGGAATAAGAAAAAAAAAATTTGTGCTCCCACCTCAAATTCAGGGGAATGGGAAGAACTCAGGACTTTTCATCACACTTATGGAAGGCAAGGGGTTTCAAATCAATTCTAATTGAATTGATTTCTGGGTTGCAAGTGCTTGACACACAATATATGAAGAATAAGTGAAAAATACTTTTAAAAAAGAAAAAGATAAACTATAAAGGTTGAATTCAAAAAAGAAAAGAATAAGTTGGAACAGAGTCAATGTTAAAGATTTGTTTGTTTACTTTGATTTGGCTGAAGGAAGGAAAATTGTCGACATAAATGTTAAATGGCCTAATACTGTTCCCATGGAAAGGAGGAGATGGGAGTGAGTGAGGCGGAAGGCAGAAAGTTCTTCTCCAGGGAATTCTGACATACCACGTGGAAGCAGGGGCAAGGAAGTATAAATGTTCTTCCTATAACCCTCCTCTCTAGGTTTTTGACAATCATTTTGAAGTACTTAGCACAGTACCCAGTACATAGTAAGTGGATTTTGTCTTTTAGTCATTATTAGTGGATATTAATAATAATATCTAATATTTCAGAATAAGGAAATTTACTTCCTCTGGTGATGCCAGTTACAGTCCTAGTGAAAACACAATGCTTCTATCAAAAGGTGGAGCCTACTTTCCCTTGAATCTGGGCTGGCCTGAGACTTGCTTAGACCAAGGAAACCAGTGTGGACGTGACATTGTCTAACCTCTAAACCCAGACCTCGAGAAGCCCGAGGCTTCTACTTTTGCCTTCTTAGAGTGTTGCTCTGGGACTGCATGGGAAAAACTCATCCTCCTTAAGAAACCACTTGGAAAGAGGGGCCCAGCCCTCCCAAATCTTACCTCTGAAGCCAGCCTCCAGTTTACCCTTTGCTGAATGCATCTACATGAGAGAGCTAGCAAGACCAACAGAAGGACTGCCCAGTTTACCCACTGAATTGTCAGAAAAAAAATGATTATTGTTTTAAGGTACAAGATTTTGGGTTGGTTTGTTAAGTCACAGTTAACTGAACCAGGTAATTAACTGACAGAACAATAGACTGAAGCCCAGCTATGGGTAAAGGCAGAAGCAAGGGCAATGGTTCTGACTTCAGCTGGCTGATTTCCACAGATTCCTGAGTATGTCCCTGGTTTTCGTCTGCTAAGAGAGAGCAGGTAGATACTTCTTCCTCAATTAGGTGTTTTAAGCTCCTTTATCAACTTGTGTGAACCAACTCACAGCAGATGCGAACTTAAGTGACGCATGATTGGCCAGCAAGAACCTGCATGAATTGAGGCAGAGGAGTGTGTTGATTTTTCTGGAGGGTTTTGCTTCCTAAGGACCTATCTGAAGAGGAGTTGGTCCACAGCCACCGTTGGCAGCAGAGACGTATCACAGGCAGTAGAGAGAGGGAGCCTGAAGACACATGTTTTTTCAGTTTGTGTTGATTTTTTTTCCATCTGGAGGGGCTGCCAGGTGGCAAAACTTCCCCACCCATAGCAGCATGCATCTGCCTGCCTGCCCTCTGTTGCCAAGGTGTGGTCTGCTAGAACTTCCAGGACGTTGGGCATCCTGGGTTGGATTGCAAAATAGGGCAGGCATAAGGTTGGGTACTGAGAAACGTGGCTGCGGGATCAGGGGTGCAGAAACAAACAGCTAAATCTTCTGTGTGAAGTGAGGAGCAAAGTTACCTTGGGAACCCAGGGACACAGTAGTTGTGGGCAGGCAGCTGCTCTGTGAAAAGGGCAGGGATGGCTGTGGTTCAGGCAGGTGGACATCAAAGGAAAGCAGTAACAGATACCAGGTAAGATACACATCTCTTTTGTGTAATGATCTAGGCAGACAGGTGTGCCATGGGGTTTAGATAGTTTAAAAGCACCGTAGTCCTGGCTTCAACAACCTTAAAGCACAGCACTGGGCTGGGAGCCATTTCAAATTCCAGATTCTCTGGGATTATTACCACATGATTGGCCATTGGTAGAGAAAAACTAAGTGACCATATTATATGATTTCAAATGTATAGGGAGGCACTTGTAAACACGTGGCTGGAAATGTACTTTCTGGAATCAGAATGGCAGAATTTGAACTCTGGATCCACCACTCATTAGCTCTGTGTCTTTGGATAAATTAACTAATCTCTCTGGGCCTCAATTTCCTCACTTGTAAAATAGAGGTAAGAATTGTTTCATCAAATGCTGCTCCTGAAATAACTTGTGAACAAAGCAAAACTAAGTTTATAACTTACTGAGATAAGGGAACTCTTTCTATAGAATCTTAGCAGCATCTAGTAAGGGGAGGGCAGTGGTGGGGCATTGATGATTTAGGGGTTTGATTAAGATTAGTCAAGGGATTGATATACACAGCAAGACAAGGATGTCCAAAGGAGCCTTTGATAATTGATGAGACCAGCGGAGTACTTTCAAGACAATAACAAAGTTATTTGTAACTTTATCTTTCTGGCCAAGAGTTTTCTCTGATGGCAGAGGAATAATAAAAGTCATGTTAATATAGACAGTAAACTGTGTGAGTATAAATGGTTTAAGTTCAAGTTCTCCCATCTTACCTCCAGTATTGCTGTGAAAATTAAATAATAGATGAAGAGCTCTAAGTACAGGCCTGGTATGTGGTAAATACTCAATGATCATTACTATTAGCTGTATTATTTTCTAGTCCAGCCCCCACCTCTCCTGCTAGTTTGCTGATGTATAAAGTTCCACCTCCAGAGTTCTTTCCTTATAACTTAAGGCTTTATCTCTTTTTAAAATGCAAACAGGCAGAAATGCTACCTCATTAAACTTAATCAAACATTTACACCTTAGCATAGAGGAGTTTGTAAAACCCTAAACAGGGAGCCTGGATACTTTTCAAATATAAGCTTTACTGACCCCTTAGTAGAAATGGCACCATACATCAGTAAGCTCTTCTAGCCTTGCACATGTCCAGTTCCATGCAAGACAAAAGGACAACAGTTCTAGAACCAGAATGATTGAATTTCTCTCTATCTGGTGGATTGGGCTGCTCTGATCTATTAAGATGTTCTTAGCTCCTTGACATTTGAGCTTGCTCAGTATGGCAGTCAGGGTTCTCCAGAGAAACAGAACCAGTAGGAGATTATCTACCTGTCATCTATCTATTTTTCTGTCTCTCTGCCTATCTATCTATCTATCTATCTATCTATCTATCTATCTATCTATCATCTATCTATCTATCATTATCTGTCTGTCTACCTACCTATCTATCACCTATATGTTTCTAAATAAGATTTATTATAAGGAATTGGCTCATTTAATTATGGAGACTAAGTTCCACAATCTGCCATCAGCAAGTTGGAGACCCAGAAAAGTGGGTGATGTAATTCAGTTTGAGTCAAAGGCCTGAGAAACAAAGGAGCCAGTGGTATAAATTCTGGTCCAAGGGCCAGAGAAGAGTGAAGCAGGAAAGCAGTGAAGCAGGAAAAAATAGAATAAAATTTAAAAAGTAAATTTCTTCGTTCTCCACCTTTTGTTTTATGCAAGCCCGCAGAGAATTAGATGAAGCCTACCCACATGGGGGTGATCTACTAAGGAACATCTACTAGTCCATAGGTTCAAATGGCTAATCTCATGTGGAAACATTCTCATAGATTCACCCAGAAATAATGTTTAATCTCAGCATCCCATGGCCAGTCAACTGCACATAGAATATTAACCATCACACCCAGTCACAGAAGGGAACTGGGGTTTGCAGGTGGAAGAAAGGGTGCTTCATTATATCTAGAGAAGGAATTCTGTTTATTCTTGAAATCACACATTACCATTGTACTTAAGCTAAGGAGGTAGGAAAATGTCTCAGTTTATCCCAAAGTGCCTGCGATCAGTCATCTCTTCTGCAGGTTCTACATTAAGCCAACGGGCTCTAGACCTGGGGATCTTAACCATCACTGTACCTTACAGTCCATGGGGAGCTTTAAAAAATGCCTAAGCCAGCTCTGCCCTTGCTACCTCTGCCTATGCAATCCCCAACCAACTGAATCAAAATGTCAAAGTGAGGCTCAGGCACTGCTCTTTCTCAACAGTTGCCCAGAGCATGCTGATGTGCAGCTTGAGAACTACTGCTCTAGATCAGTGCTACTCAAGCATTATCTACACAAGGATCACTCAAAAGACTTGTTAAAATACAGATTTGGGGGTTTCACCCTCCTCCCCATGAGAAATTCTGAGTCAGTAGGTCTGGATTGGGGCTTGAGAATGAGCACTTCTAAGATGCTTCCAGGTGATACTGATGCCATGGATTAGTTGCTAGGGCTGCCACAACAAAGTACCACAGACTGAGTGCCTTGAACAACAAATTTATTTTCTCACAATTCCAGAGGCTAGATGTCCAAGATCAAGGTGTTGGCAGGGTTGGTTTCTTCTGAAAACTCACTCCTTGGCTTATAGTCATTAACCTTCTCTCTGTATCTTCACATAGTCTTTCCTCTGTGCATGTCTTTGTCTAAAATTCTTCCTCTTAAAAGGATCCTAGTCATGTAGGATTCACCACCCTAATGAACTGGTTATTAACTTAATTATCTCTTTAAACTCTATCTCCAAATACAGTCATATTCTGAGGTAATGGGGATTAGGACTTCAACATAAAATTTTGGGAGAATACAATTTAGCTCCTAACATTCTTGACCTCACTACTTTGAGTAGCTAGGGTCTAGATTTCACAGATCAATGAACCAGTATATGTTCACCAATTAACAGTCATTTATAGGAAGTATGATCTACTATGGCTTCTTTTATATATTCCTTTGATATTAATGAGATCCCTGAGTTCTCTTTGCCCTTCCCTCTGAGCAAAGTGGAGAGAGGGGCCAAGAAACAGGCAGGAGCCAGGGCTCTGTAGACTACTGTGAGGACCTGTCAGGTACCCTCTGCTGAATATTCCAAGATGTAGGAGGTCTTCATATTTCAAGATCCTTTAAGAGCCTTCATCAGCCAACTGAGATGTTTGATGGTGAAGTGTCTGTATTTTCTTTTGCTCATTTCCCTGTTTAATCTGCACAGTTTATCTGATAAGGATTAATAACCCAAATATAAGGGACTCCTACAACTCCACAGTAAAACAACAGCTACAAACCTAATCTACATAGTTTTGATACTCATGGACAGAGCAGCCGTTGTAGATGAGAGTGTCTGTAAGGCTGACTGGAGAAAAATCGTAGGCAGCACTAGTACACATTGCAGAATCACAGCTAAGGGCAGCCAACTATTACTCTGTAGCATCTATCTACATTTACCAAGACGAATGTAAGAAGTTAGCTAAACTTACAAGCCTCTCACTAGGCCTTTCTGCAGCGAAGTTTTAAGTCCTTCATAGGGAATGGTAGACCTCAGCCAAGTAACTTCTCAAAGAAAGGAAAGTCACAGCCTAAGAATCAGACACCTTCTTACACAGCCAGGATAAGACTCTTTACATTGGTTGCTATTGTACAGCTCCTTGGAAGTTTTTTATGTTGAAAACAAAGAAAACCCCTATGTTTGCATTCCAAAAGAAAAAAATTCTTGATGACAAGATAAAATGAGTTATAGTTTAAAGGGGTGGGGCGGGTGGGGTGGGTTGTGGAAACAAACTTCTAGTGTTTTTAAGATACATGAAATACAAAGAGACAGGCTATTTCCATTCAGCAATAAAAATGCATTGTAAGAAAATCTGATTTTTTAAATTTAAAGTGTAAAAAGGGAAAACTTTTATTTTATCCTGTTAATTTAGTGTCTGGGTACTGCAAGTTAAACCAACAAAGGATAGATTGATAGAGTAAAGGGTTTATTTGTATGCATAGAGAAACCAAAGAAAGAAGTAGCTGGCTCTTTAAATGATTACAGTTGGAAGCTTATAGACCTCACTATGTAGGGACAACGGAGGGAGGAGACAGCTCTCCGGAAGAACAAACCCTTTCTTTAGGAAAGATCAACAGGATTTTAGGAGAACAAGTTGGAGATAAGAGAGTTTGTGATAATGTTTGTTTGTACAGGTGCAGTGGTCTTTCCATTTTGAGGGCCTTGAAACTCCTTCAGAGAAGGGATTTATGGCAACCCCATTTCCCAGAAGTTGTGCTCTTATCAGATAAGGAAAGCTCTGAGGAGGCTTCTTTCTGCATCTGTTGAATTTCACATGTCGTTAGCTTAAAAATAATCTTCTTATCAACTCTGGGTCCCACAGAAGTAGTGTCAAAGAAAAATATTGTCTTGCTATTTAAGGAAGTGACTTATAAATTTTAATTTACTGCTGCCTAGCACCTGGCAGTGCCCCTTTCAGTAGCAAACTATAATTTTCTTCGTTTTCAGTGTCAGGAGCACAATCATTATTTAAAGACACCTGAAATTCTGTGAGTAATTTTAGCATTTATTACATTGTTATTCTAATAGTGTTACTATGATTTAAAACATTTTGTAAATTCTATAAAAATATTATTTAAGTGATATTGCTAAAACTAGGGTTTGAAAAAATGCAACCATAAATCAGAAAGTTCAGAATAAAAGTTAGGTATGATAAAAATTGTATAAATAAGGTCAATCAACCAAATTAGGAGTGTGTTATTAATTTAGGAGACAGGGAAAAATTTTATCAGTACTTAAAAATTCAATAGCAATGTTAAAGTAAAACTGTGCTCTATTCAATAGTTATAGATTTTGTATTACAAGAATGCATCCCTTATACTTTTTATGATTCCTATAGGAAAATGAGTCTTGAGTTATGAGATATCTCTAAAAACTTGTTCCTTTAGTAAAACATAACCCTCTGTATAAGAGAATTGATGAAAGTTAGTTCACAACTTTTTAGTTCACAACCATTTAGTTCACAAGAATCAAATTGCAATTCAATGGCAATTGTTTATGTAGGAGAGCTAGAACTTGAACATCTCAAAACTAGAAAAATTTATTAGCAAAATTATGGTAACTTTAAAATTATGGCAAGATTAGAGATGATAAGTATGTGGACTATGTTTAAACATGGAGATAGATCTATGAAATAATGTTGATTGAATACAATTAGAATTCAAAATAGTATACATGGTTATTACAGCTAGGGAAAAAATATAAGCTCATCTACTGATAAAGCTAATAGTACTTAATTGAAACTGCTATAAATGGTGCATATAATCATTGGATCCTCATTTTCTCCAGAGTTGTGTGAAGAACAAAAGCAAATTGGAGTGCTTGCCAGGTTTGGGGGAGGAAAGGGAGAGAGGGATGAATTGGTGAAACACAGGAAATTTCTAGGGCAGTGAAATTATTCTGCATGATATTGTAATGGTGGATATATGTCATTACACATTTGTCAAAGCCCATGGACTGTACAACAGTCCTAGCATAATAAACCCTAGCTTAAACTATATACTTTAATTAATAATATATCGGTATTGGCTCATCAATCAAAACAATTGTATAGGATATCAATAACACTAGTGTAAGATATCAGTAAACGAGAAATTGGGTGAATGTAGGGATGAGAAGGTATATGGGATCCTAAAACTGCTAAAAAATAATAATAATAAAGTCTATGAATTAAAGGAAAACATGTAAATTGGTGGAAGAGGAGATTGCTGCATGACACATTCTTGGGGAAAACTTGAATCATCCAACACAAATGAGGCTAAAACATGCTGTTGGTTCCCTATTTATTTTGCATTGAGGTGCACAGTTTATTTTGCAAGGACATAAGGATTAAGAAAAAAATGAGAACAATAAAAAGTCTCTCACACCTATTGCCAAAATAAGCTTTCTCATTTGGTTGGCTATCGTGAACATTAAATCAGTCTACTCAGATGAATAAATTTCACCTTTTATAGGGAAAGTTCCAAATCTCCCGCAGTTTATTTAGTAAGTAAACACTGTATCTTAGCAATTATCACTACAGGATTCACCACATCAACAAACATATATGAAGGTGCTTTACAAAGAGCTTTATTGTTAGTGTCTTGTTGATAAGCGATCACACAGTTTTTGCGCAGGCAGAGAACTAAGTCTTTAACTCCCTCTCTGTGGTGGAAGTTTGGTAATCCAGAAGAATTCATACTCACTCTCCATAACCAACCCCAATCCCCCCCAGCCCTGGGGCCACTTACATCCTTCTCCCTCATGCCACTCACTACCTTCTTTGCCTTGAATCGTGGGCATAAACTCAAGTCTATGAAAAACATGCCTTCATTCTCTGTAATTCAGTTTGCTTTTGACCTTGAGCCAGTGGAAAAGCAGCCTCACACTTTTCTAGGGTTCCAGCAGCCTCCTGAGTACCAAGATATAGGGGTGAAGTGGGGAAGATCCTCTGAGTCTTGGCCTATACACAGTACTGCTAAGACTTGTCATCTTTCTCCCTGTGTTCCCTGCAGGTCCTCCAGCCTTTTGCTGCTTTTCTGCCATGACTGCGATGTGGTAGTCTTTGGCAGGACTGCCTTCGATCCCTTCTGCCTAAACACAGCAATTTTCCCTCTGGGATTTTCTTTCCTTAGCAGTCACCATGTTGTAAAGCAAGGCACAGATCTTTTCTGCTCCTGGAATCTACAACTTCTCATTTTCTCCTGTTTACTCTCACCTATGGAAAACTCTTTCCAGTCTGGTGACAACATAAATTCTCTTTCTTTACTCTTCTTTACAATGCCCCCACACCTAGCATTCCCTAAGAGCTTAAGCTGGAGCAAAATTACTTTCAAACTACATCTGTTTTTTTTCCATGCTACCTCCCTCCATCAAGGCAATGAGGCCAGAGCCTGCTGGGATGGAAAGGAGAGAAAGGAGCCATTCAGAGAGAAAAAGAAGAAGAAATCCACATTTCAAAATATTATTGGTCATAGATTTTATATATCTGTAGGTCTGATCTCCCCAAGGATATTTTAAGCTGCCCAATACCTATGGAGAGAGAAGTGTGTCTCTAGATAATCTGTGGTTGTTCTCCCTTAAGCTTTGGTCAGCTTTGAGGAAAGCTTTGGAGCTATCCTGTGGGATCATGATTGGCACATTCCTGCTGCTAAGTCATAAGACTTTCCATTCCCAGTTGTTGCCAAATATTTCATTTTTGGTCACCTTTGGTGACACTGGAGACCTCTAAACACAGTTCATCAGAATGAAAGAAATTTTAAAAGATTTTATCAAATGGAAAGGTTTTGATCCAAATTATTAAAGAGCGTAGTGAATATAAATCATCATATTACTATGGTTGGAGGAAGGGAAGAGTTAGAGACTTTAATACATTGAGGCTCCTACCCCCAAATGTCATAAGTGCTTATCCAAAATTCTGACATCCAATATTCCTTTAAACTGAGGCACTGAAGACCTACCTTAAAATGTAAACGTGCTATTTGGTGATGCTCTTAGATTACCTTGATAGTTACTCAGTAGAGTGTAAATCCTGAAAGAATGAGACACAAGACAAGTAGGGTTTTGTTTTTTGATTTTTTTAATTTTTATTTTTTAATTAGCGTTGATATCCAATATTACTTTATATTACTTTCAGGTGTATAGCAGAGTGGCAAGACAGCCATACAATTTGTGAAGTGATACTCTTGACCAGTCCAGCACTACACAGAGTCACCATAAGGACTGGTAAGTTTTGAAGAAAGAAGACAGTGATCGGAAAAGGAAAAGGCCATGGTCTCCCTTGAGAGATTAGAATCAAATGGAATATGGAAAGGTCTCAGAAACCAATCCAAAAGTTGATAATTTTATCCAAGAATGGTAAGCCCTGCTTCTGTGGAAAAAGGATGTGTGAACCTGTCAACTTCCTTTTTTGAGAGTTGTCCTGTGAGAGCTTTATTCATTCTCCATTTAACAACATAAGAAGCCTGCAGCTGCTGTATTTAGCTCCCCAGGGTTTCTGCTGTGTGGGCTGGAATTCCAGGGCCAAGGTTTATGACTCACTGCTGGGAGGTGCCACGCTGATGGAGAGAGGAAAATAAGCTCTTTGCTCCACCTGCCCAGTCTTGCTCACCTGCTTGACCGCCCAGGGCTGAAGTTTCTCCACAGACTACTCCTTTTCCCCTCAAAGCCCTAAACCTTGTCAAAGCCATTAACTCTTTTATTCTAAACTTTCTATTCCTCTAGCTTTCCTTTCTAAAGGGAGGTCCATACCTCACAACTGGACGAAGACAAGCTATTTTGGTGCCCAGTTTTCTGCTGCCTCCTGGGAATGGAGAGCAGGGTAGTTGCAGTGATCACCTTCCTGTCTCCGATTCCCATTTAAGTGGCTCTGGGGTGTGCCCCGGTCCAAAAATCAGGTGAAAACCACAACAGAGTGAGCTTATACACTTTTGTCTTTGCATCTTTTAAAAGCAAGGAAGGCAAAACCCTATTCAAACTACATTCACCTTAACCTGAGTTAACCTGAGTTCAATTCTGAAGACGTACACAGACCTGAGGGCCAATTGTACTATATAAGGCAGGAGTATGTGGCCCTTGGAAGCTCAGCTGAAACACTGAGGCTGGACACGGAGCAATCCATCTAGTGAGAGCAGGTCCAGTCTCATTCATTTCTAAATGTCAGTGTCCAGACTTGTGTCTGCCGTCTCTGAGCCAATCAGTCAATATTTACCATATTGAAATGAAATTGCATTTAGTTCACATTTGTGGAATTTCATTTTACATTACCAAGCTTTCCTCTTTTTTTCCTGAATTCTTATGAGAGTTTATTTGAGCCAAACTGATGATATACTTGGGGGAGTAAGATCTCAAATGCTCCCTCCAAGCATTTTAATATCCCCAAATAACTCTCAGGCAGAAAAAGTGATAAATTAATTTCATTAATTGATTCAGAAGATTCTAATTTTTTGTCTTTGCTTTTCTTCTGGCTCTCTATGCCCTCCCTACCCGACCCCAAGCACTAAGGAGTATATAGTGCAAAAGAGTAAAAAGTGAAGGGAACAGCCTCTTATTGTCAAACCAGACCTCATGGGCTTTTATGGAATAAGTATTTTGTACCAAGACTAGACAACATAGCAGATTCCTTATGAGAAAAGATGAAAGGAATGACAGCATTGGCCAGGGCAGTAATACCAAGGGTTCAGCTCCTCAGAGCAAAACAGCCCTCTGTCTGGGGTTGTGTTAGATTCGGCCCTGCTGTGGCTTTTTCCCCAGATGGTGTCAGGCAACTGCCTTGATAGTTACCCTTGTTTAGACTCAGCTAAATCCACAAACAGGACTTCTTAGGTTGCTGCTATTGTTTGGAAATTTCTTAGCTTCGGTGATGGCCTATAACTTATCTATTAATTCCAGAATTCTGAACTATTGGTAAGGTTTTCACTTATTAAACTTCACACTCCAACTGTTGGTGCAAATGGCCTAAACTAACTAAAATGAAATTGAATTATCTAAACATGCAAAAGATTCCAAATGGTACTGATTGACCCAGTGGTATATATTTGGCAACTCTGTTTTCTAAACCCCAAGTAGGAGACACTTGGACCATGAGAAAGATTTGAAATCAAGATGGTCCTGGGAGCAAGTCATATGGTCGCTTTATGTTGGATCTGTCTCTTAAAAAATTTGTATATTTTGCTCATAAGATGTAAAATAGACATTTCTCTATGGAAGGTATAAAAATGAAAAGATACGCAACATCATCAATCCTTAGGAAAATGCAATCAAAACCACAATGGGTATCACTTTATACACACTATATTAAAAAAATAATAATAGGTGTTATCAGGAATATGGAAAAATTTTAATCTTTATACACTTGCTGATACAAAATGGTGAAGGCACTATAGAAAGAGTTTGGCAGTTCCTCAAAAAGTTAAATATAGTATTACCGCATGGCCCAGAAATGCCATTCCCAGGTGTACACCTACGAAAAATAAAACTATACATTCAGAAAAAAACTTGTATGTGAATGTTCATAGCCCCATTATGTATAATAGCCAAAAAAAAAGGAAATAATGCAAATGTCCATCAACTGATGAATGGAGAAACAAAAGAAATGGTGTTTCCATACAATAGAATATGACTCAACCATAATAAGAAACAAAGAACTGTTACATGCCACAACATGGAGGGGTCTTGGGAACATTATACTAAGTAAAGAGTTTGACATGAAAGGCCACGTTACAGTTAATGTTCATTTACATGCCATGTCCAGAATAGGTAAATCCACGAAGATGTGAAATAGATTAATGTCTGCCAGTGGCTTGGAGGAAGGGGGACTAGAAACTAACTGCTAATAAGTATGGAGACTCTTTTGGAGGGTGATGAAAATGCTCTGGAATTATACAGTGGTGCTAGTTACACAACTCTGAATATATTAAATGAATTGTACACTTTAAAATGGTGACTTTTATGTCAATTATATCTCAATAAATATCTTTTTCTAGATTTTACTATAACTATAGAAACAAATATTTATCAAATGTTTGATAACCTGCTAAGTACCCAGCTAGATTCTAGATCAGTGGTTTTCAACCTCAGCTGCATGTTAAAATTACGTGAAAGCAAAAAATATCTTGATATCCAGATCACATCCCAGACCAGTTAAATCAGAATCTCTGGGGTTGGCTCCAAGCTTCAGTGGTTTTTAAAGCTCCACATATAATTCCAACATGCAGCCAAGGTTGAGATCTACTGACTTAGAGCCTCATGACTCCTTCCTTATAAAGTTGGGTTCCCTCAAAAAGTGACAGCTCCAGAGCCCTGTCTGTTTTCTTCCCATTAACAGTAACTGGCAATGAAAGCTACACCCTGAAGGAGAGGCTACTCTTCCAAGTCAAGATGGCACCTTCATTTCTCCTAATTCATTGCTGTTTTTCTTTCTGAGGGCAACTCAGAATGTTCAGCAATTTAAAGAAGTTATATTTTATGCTTTACAATTTTTTCCCCCTCATTTTGGGTTAGCTGGCTGTGTTTCAGCTCTGGTCAGAGAATCACTTGTTTCACTTTGGAACAAAAGTTGGATTCTGTCCAAATGGGTTGGCACTTTTGCCCTAAAAAAAAATCTGAAGTTTATAATTTGTGAAATTCTGAGCAAAATACAAAGCTACAAAGAGCTAAAAATGTGAGGACTTTTACACTAGGCATGTGCTCTCTCTTTTGTATTTATCATCTAACTGTAACACTTGGCTTTATTTAACCATCTTTAATGCTGACCTTCTAAGCCTCTGATGTTGTAAACCTTCCATCGCTAGCAGATCACCTGGTTGCTTTGACACCACATTTACTCTATTTGGCAAACCTACTCTATTTGGGCTTGTGTTCCAAACCACAGCAGTTTTAATAAAATCCACCAACTGAAGTATTAGCTTTTTTTCATTCACTCCCAGAGCAGGAGACAATTTGTGAAAGAAAATGGATGAAGAAATAGAAATTAGGAGATTTAAGAGCCATAAAAAAAGAATCAGTAATAGCTACTTTAGGCTATAGAAGGGCCAAGCCTGTGATATTCTGGCTAGACAGCCACTATGCTGGTAGGTGATGGGAATAAATATGCAGGATCAGCTCTGGTCCCACTCAAAGCAATAGCAGTGAGAGAAAACTCTAGAAATAAGACTAAGCAGAGACTGACAACTGCAGGAAACTTCTGGTAAGTAAGAACACAAAAAATTGCAGAGGCCTGTGAAGCGAAGGAAGTCTAAGAAATCCAAGAAAGGGTAGGGAAGTAACAAGCAGAGGCATGTGACTCTACCTCGTGAGAGCAGTAGAAACCAGTCATTTTTCTAGAATTAAATAAAATAGAATGCACGTTTTACGTATATAGCTCAATGAATTTTTGCATGCATATACTTGTAAACCACATGCCAAATCAATACTTAGAACATTTCCATCTTTCCAGAAAACTATCTCATGCCCTTTCCAGATCAATAGCCCCTCATTTAGCTCAGAAGTAACCTTGTTCTTACTTACATCACTATAAACTAGTTTTGCATGTTCTTGAACTTCACATGAATGAAATCATATAGCACATATTCATTTGTATATGACTTCTTGGCATATGGCATAATGTTTTTGAGATTCATCCATATTGTTATATGTTTAAACCATTTGTTCTTTTATTGTTGTTTTATTGTAGTATTTCACAATATAAACATGCCATTATGCTTATCCATTCTCCTGTTAATGGATATTTGGATTGTTTCAAGTTTGGGACTATTGTAAATAACATTGCTATGAACATTGGTGCATGCATCTGTTTTGGACACACATTCATTTTTTATAGAGATATGTCTAGGAGTAAACCTTCTAGATCATAAGTTAGGTATATGTGTAATTTTAATAGATATGGCCAAACAATTTTCCCGAAGCAGTTGTATCATTTTACACTAACACCAACAGTTGAGAATTCCAGTAGTCCTTTTTGAGATAAAAACGAAATCAGCAACTACCTTACCCTGAGCCAAGCTCTTGGAGGCATAAACTTTGTAAGGATTTGTAAGATGGGAAATCAGTAATGCTTTGCAACTGAGAGATGACAGAAAAACAATAAAAACTGAGGCCAGAGAAGGCACCTGTAACTGTCCCACCCCAACTAGTGCAAGCAGGAAGGAAACTCTGCAGCTATTTTGAGGTTTCCTAACATGGACATTAGCTAGTTAAAAGGGAAAGGAATTTGATGGAATAGGACATGCTAAAATTGTTTCCAGTTAACTTATTAAAAACAATAATACAAAAAAAGCAGGATATGTAGCAATGTTTCTCATACTTTACTGAGCAAGAGCTGGTTAAAAATATGGAATTTGCATTTTTAAAGAGATACCCAGGTGATGTCAGTGTTGTTTTTCAAAACCACCAAGAAACACTGTTTGGAGGGTTGGCAATGCTTGCACATAATATGTGCTGAGGATAATAACAAGAATATTCCCATCTCAGTTGACTTTACATTATAGCACCTGTTAATGCTTTTTTTTTTCACCTCTAAATGTTTTGTTGAGTGTCCTTTTAAACACAAAAATTGAGAGAAACCACTCTATAGCCATTCCACCCTGAACAAGCCCGATCCTGTCTGATCTCAGAAGCTAAGCAGGGACCTGGTTAGTACTTAGATGAGAGACCACCTAGGAAGACTAGGTGCTATAGGCATAAAAAATAAAAAATAAGGGATTGTAAGCTGACAAGGTTCTTGCAATCTGCGAGGTCAACCAAGGGTTGCCTCGCCTTAAAAAAATTATTGATTGATTGATTAATTTAAGAAAATTGAGAGAAAGCTTCCACCATTCACGTTGTGCTCTGGGGTTCTTCTTCCCAGTAACACGGGTTCAAAAGTGAGGGGCACTTATTTGTTGCCAAGGAGGACAATAACCTCAGCCACCTTTTAAAGGGATTTACTGTTAGTTTCATTGTTAAGCTATGAAGAGATATCAAAAATTACCGATACAGCATTACAAAGTTAAAGCTATTTTGGAACATAGTAGGTACATGTTGAGAGAATTACATTTATTTTATTTAAAAAATAAATGCCTATTATGTGACACTATGCTAGGGCAAGGAATACCATGGTGAATAAGACAGAAGAGGATTCTATTTTCAAGAGGTTTTCATTCTGTTGGGCAATAGTGTTTTTCAGGGTGGGATAATTGTTATAACACATACACCTAATTATCAGTGGCTTACTTAGCACAAGAAAAAATGTACTCTTCATGTATTTCATCTCAGCCCAGTTCAGGTTAGTAAGAGATCAGGTATTCGCCACGTAGTCATTCCGGGTTCCAGGCTCTTTCCACTTTCTTCTCTGTCAACAGAGCCCTCCATTCAGCCAGCAGATTGTAAAGGGAGAGCTAGGAGATTGCATGCCTAGCTTTTATGGCCAAGGCTGCAAGTGGCATACATCACTTTATCCACATTGCACTGACCAGACTCAGTCAGATGGCCACAGCCAATTGTAAAGGTAGTTGGGAAATCTAGCTGAGCACATGGAGGGAAAGGAAACAGAGTTTGGTGAACACATAGGAGCCTCTCTTATAGCAGTGAAGAATAAATAGGGAAATATAACCCGATTTGGTAAATGCTGTACTATGGAGAGGTAAAGAGTGCTTGGTAATATCCTGAAAGATACCTAACCAAGACTGGGTTCAGCAAGGGAGGATATCCTGAAGGAACTAATGCCTAAGCTGGGGCAAGAAAAAAAAAGGTTCATTTCTCTTTAGAACACAGTAACTTGTCCACTAATGAGATATCCCCTTGCATGAACAATTTGTTTAAATCCCCAAACCTTTTATTTTTAAAGTTAGTTAGAAAATAACAAGCCCTTTCCTGGGTTGCTATCATTCTCTGCTTTGAGAAGAAATTGAGTAATGTGACATACACTGTTGGCTGACTGCCCTCAAATTCCTTCTTCCTTGATAAGAAAATACCATTTTTCTTGATCCATCAAGTGACAACCTGTTCTAGGAAAATGAATCCTAGGAGATGGACTGTAATCAGTCTAAGGCAATCATGGTAATCCAATTCACATTTTATTCATTCAATAAATATTTAATGAGCTCCTACTATGTGTCAGTCTGTTCTAAGTGTCGATTATCTTCGCCAGTTCTAGGCATGGGGTGGCATATGTGGCTCAAATCCAGACAATGGAGGGTAAGAAGACTCCCAGGGGACTTGTGGGAAAAGGTTTTTCCTCCCTCATAAAAATAAAATGATAGTTGTCCTGAGAGAAAACCAGGGCTTTTCCTTCCTGCCATTTGGATGATGTTATGTGGGATGTGATGCTGGGAACTGGAGCAGTCATCTTGTGACTGTAAGGAGAAAGAGAAGAAATCTCAGAGAGTATAACCCAGAGCTGTGGCTTAGTTACGTGGCTGAATTAGCCAAGCCTGGAATCACCTACCTTTGTTGTATGAGAAAATAGAAAGCCACTTTTAGTTGTAGCTAAAAGCATCTAAACAAATACACATGACATTGTTGGTGTTGTTTGTTTTCAATTATAATGAGCGAATATTTTAATAAATGAAGAATCTAATATTTTTCATTTTCTTCTCAGCTGTGTTGTTTGATCATAGAGAAATTTCAATCCTATATATCTCTGTGGATAAAAATTATCTTCCATGATCTTACTGGCTCCTTCTTTGGCTATTGCAAATCTCCCATTGGAAGGTGACATGTTTGGAAGCAAAGCCACATCTTCTTCTAGGTCTCCTACCTCTCTACCCATGGGGAACACCCTTAAATGAGTGTTTTTTTAAGTCTTGTTTTTTGATATAGAAGCGGCAGCTCCTCATTTGAAAAATCATCTTTCTTTTTATAAACATGATAGACAGTTTTCTTCCTCCCCTCTTCCCCCCAGCCCCCACTCATTCTCTCTCTATTTTTTCCCTCTCTCACCATGGCATGAGTTGAGCAGTAAGTTGTACTCTTTGTGGCCTATGAAATTTTTGGAGGCTTCCTGAATTTTGTTCAGATAGAAACTTGGCAAACTCCGTGTTCTAGTTCAAAACTTCCTGGCTGAACGTAGTGGAACTCCAGCTAAGGAATTAAGTGGGTAAGCCAGTGATATTTAAAATGAATAACAGAGCTATTTGGGGATAAGCTTTAATTCTTGGATAATTATGTCAACTAGCTTTTGCTAGTCACAAACGTTTAAGATGTCACTTGGCTTCTTACCATCTTGATGATGCCAATAATGGGGATTTCTTTCCCATGCTCTGTGAGATTTGGGTGCTAATGACAATTTGCTCTGATTATTCCACTGTTGATCTAAAAAATCATCATCATCCTTTTGAGACTTTCATGTCTGCTTAATTCTTATGCCATTGGTTGTTCTGATAATTTGAAGGAGAAGTATTGTATTGGTCAGAGTATGACAGGAAATAGATGGCAGAGGTAATTGAAGACAATTAAGTGTGGAGAGTATTAAGGGAAACCAATAAAGTATATAAAAAGTTGGAGATAATAACAGTTACTACTTCTAGGCTTGGGATAGGTCAAGAGGAGAAAAAGTTTACTAGAAGCTGGAGAGACCTACAGCTGTGGAGAGGTCCTGACAGAAGCTGTGGCCTTGGCCAGAACATAGTCACTGTCAAACTGTGACTCTGGATGGACAACAGGAAAAAAATACCCTATCTTACTCTATTCTTATGCTCTGATCTCTTGCTGGTGACTATCACTGACTATCAGAGAGCAAGGGAGACTAGTTGAAGTGATCTGTGAATGTCACCTTCCTTGGCCACAGAAGAGGATAGAAAAGAATGGAGAGTAAGTGTGGAAGGATAAATGGAACTATCATTTGTGTGGCTTCATTTTCCTTGTCAATAACTTTAGCACCAGTTACTAGATAGATAGATCCTAGATCCATTCTTTAATCTATATGCCTTTATTGCTTAGGATACAGTCTAGGCTCTAAATTAAGAGATCCCCAAATACTGCAACTTAGCCAAGATCGAAGTTAATTTTTCTGTTAGATATCTTCCTGTCCAAGGCTGGCATGATGACTTGATAGTATTGAGTGCTTTGGTAGAAATTAGTTCTGCTGAGAAGTATTTCCAGTCTCCTTCTTCTAGAAATAAGGGAGGATTCTTCTCTGCCCCCTTGGGGTTAGATATGATCATGCAACTTGCTTTAGCCAGTGAAATATGAGTGTGAGATGTGTCACAGAAGTATTAAGTGGCTAATGCAAAACTCTCTTGCTCTCGCTTCCCCTTTCACTGAACTTTGTGGAAGCACTATTGATATGAGGGACAGCCATCCTGAGAAATTTCTCAGAGCTGTACCAGATTTGTGGGAGTGAGAAATAAAGCATTGCTTTTAAGCCACTGAGATTGAAGGTTGGTTGTTATTGCAGCTAAACCTGGTGGGTTTTTTTGGCTAATACAGAGACGCTGGCTCTTTTTGCTTGTTGCCATCCAAACTCTAAGGTATTGCTATCGTCTACATGATCTAAGACAGCTCACTGCCATAGTCGCATTCCAGTTTATGAGACAGAAAGAGGAACATACTCTTTTTAGGTGCATGGCTCAGAAAGGGGCCTTAGTTTCTTGTGGATCTCCCCATAGGGCTGTTCCACATGGCAGCTGATCTCCAGACAGAGACAGGGGGGAAAAGGATGTAAATATTTTAGACCTAATCTCAGAAGCAACACTTTACCATTTCTGCTGTTTTCACTGGTCACACAGAACAAGCCTGGCACAAAGTGAGAAGGGATTATGGAAAGCTGTGAATACTAGGGGGCAGATAGTGTTGGAGGCTGGCTAAAAAACCTAACTATATGAGAGTTGATAAAATTTAGTCTTTAGATGGGCAGCCGTCTTCTGAGATAAAATGACAGGAAAAAGGAGAGATGGGCTAAGGGACAAACGACTCTGCCTTGGCTCTCCCCTCTGGCCACATAAACATACACATGCACGTTCTCATTTGTGAATATACAGTCTGTATCCTCAAAAGATTCTATGCTTTTGGATTATAGTTCCCATGCCCCTAAGGATTCTTATCCTTAGGGTCACTATCTCCGAAAATATGCCTTCTTCAATCTCAGACAATACCAAATTCCTGTATAAAAAGTTTTTTAAAAAAGGAGTGGGGAGAGGGAGATTCCATCTGGAAGAAAGAGAAAAAAAAAATCCTTCTGCATTGCTAATGTGGAACTCTAAGGATGAGTCATATGAACTATGAGTCAGTGTATCTTTGTATTTAAGTAGTTAGATGAGTTACATAAAACAGATTCAAATCCAATGTTTCTTATGTTTTTCTAAGTGTAAATGGTAAACTCTTTTAAGAAGCCACATTGAAATACATGTTTACACAAGCACATCCCTGGTGCAGCATTGTTCAAATATTTGTAAGAGTGTAATCGATGGTGAAGGTGAAGCAGAGAAGATCTAGAGAAAACTTCGCTTCTTTATGCTTATAATTATTTATACTATAGACCACAATATCACAGCACCAGGCTTCATAAAACCAAAAATCTTATTCTCCTGCCTTGCCAACATAAGTAGTGGCTTATGTCCCAGATCCTTGCCTGACTTATGTGCACTTCACCACCTCTTAGTATTTCAATCATGAGAAAAAAATGTAAAGTTTCAAATTATTGTACTTACTATCATTGTTATTGCTAGTTACTTTGGCATTGAGTTTGAGCAGGGATACATTTGAAACTGCTGGAATGAGGTTTTTTAATGACCTTTTAGTGGATAGTGTAATAATGAGGAATGAGATTTCTAAATGGACATGGCAAAGGTTAAGAGAGAATAACAAATGTCCTCAACAAGGTGATAAAATCTTATCAATCATACATTTGTACTTACTTTAAGAAAGTATATAGTTGATGTTAATAAATTACCTACTTACCATTTTTTCCTTTAATATGCAAAAATATATTTTTTTTCCTCAAGTCTTCATCAACTAAGAAAAGTCTGGTTCTCTGCCCAATTATTTTCAAAATTTGTCGGCTTATATATTCCTAGCTTTCTATCACTTTAAATTTCTGCTTCTCCTGAATTCTTAATTATTATATTGGCTGATATTCCTCCCATGCCCTCCTCTCTTTTTTTCTTCTTTCTGCCATTAGTCAGGACTCTTCTTGCTTCAAATAATAGATATACTCCAAGAAGAAAATTCACTAGTTCACAGGGCCAAGATGGCTGAGGTAGTCCAGGGGAAGAGTGAGAACCAGGGCTTCAGGATCTGGCCTCTCTCTCTTTTTCTCCCCAACTCCCATTTCTGCCTGGCCTTATTCTCTCATATTATAAGTGGCCTTCTCCGTGTGGCCGGATAGATGGCTGCCTGCAAGCCAGGCCTCCATCTTCACAACTCTTCTTAGAAAAGAATAATAGAAAATTAACCCTAACTTCTCCAGGTCCAATTAGGAGAACTTTGGTGAAGGACTTTGGCCCAGCTGAGGTCAAGAGCTCATATCTTGGTTCAGTCTGTATGCAAAAGGCTATACCATTTTGATTGGTCAGCCTGGGTCCTGTGTTAACTCTGAGTAGGGTGGAGAATCTAGGGCACTTAGATTAATTGCTCTTCCATGGCCACATGAGGTAGGAGGAGTTTTCCAAATGTAAAAGGGTGTTATTACCCCTTTATAAGAAAAAGACAGCAGACAGAAACAAATGCTTTTGCAGTCCACTGTATGGCTCAAGCAGCTCCTTCCCCACCTCACAAAGCATCATTAATGCTAGGCCATTTTGTGTAAAAGATCTTTCTTGAAGGCTGGGGATAACAGAGGACAGTGGCAGCATGGCAATAATAGGCCCAATGCTGCACAGATGTTAACTTAAAATAGAATATTTGACATTTTACAGTCCCTGAACCAACTCAATCAGCCTTCTGGGGCAGCTGACATGTTGACCCACGACCTCTGGAGCCTGCTCTCCCTTACCAAATCATTCTCCTCCATCCCTCCTCTAAGTGCTCAAGGATCTCAAAATCCTCCTACCTAAGTTTCCACAGGACACAGCCCTAAATTCCTGATATACTACTGTGCATAGCCACTGAATTCTTTATTGTTTTCTCTTTCTAGACCTGTTTTACAACCAAAAAGCAAAACAAACAAATAAACAAAACCCCTCGCCACCATGTTTTTATAAACTTTTAAGAGCAAATTTTCTCCTTAGGAAAACTCTTTCCTTCCTGTGACACTGTGATTTAGAATAAGAAATATATATGTTCGGTCTTTGTTCTATTCTTGGCACAAAATTCCTAAAATCCTTGTAATTTCTAAGTGATAAGATGGGAGTATCTTTTGTTCTAATATTTTGCCTTTTGTGCTCACGTAGCTTCAGTTTTTGAAATAGCTTTAGAATGATGAAGGTAAAAGGGATGTCTTTTTATTCATAACAAGCCTTTTTGACATTCCTGAGTTTAATGCTGATGATTTTTTAAAGCCCCTAGAGAGGATGAGAGCTTGTTGCCAAGGGAACCAACTATGTGATTAGAGGGTTGAAAATTTCAGCCCCACCACCATATTTCA
This sequence comes from Macroglossus sobrinus, assembly GCA_004027375.1. Taxonomy (NCBI): domain Eukaryota; kingdom Metazoa; phylum Chordata; class Mammalia; order Chiroptera; family Pteropodidae; genus Macroglossus; species Macroglossus sobrinus. The sequence goes on along the minus strand of PVKZ01003332.1, from coordinate 80,135 downwards.
GGGAAGCCAGAAGCTGGAAATTGAATTTAATTTCAAATGGTCAATGATTTAATCAATCATATCTACCCAATGAAGCTTCCATAAAAATCCCTAAAGCACAGGATTCAGAGAGTTTCCAGATTGGCAAACACATGGGGGAGCTAGGAGGGTGGCTGCCCAGAGAAGGCATGAGAACTCCACACTTCTTCATCCATATTTTTTATCTGGCCGTTCGCAAGTTATATCCTTTATAATAAACTGGTAATCTAGTGAGTAAATCTAGTAAGTAAATGACTTCTGTGAGCTGTTCTAGCAAATTAATTTAACCCAAGGAAGGGGTCATGGGACCCTGAAAAAAAAAAATCAAAAACATGTTTCCCCTCAATATGGTATACCATAATATTAAGATTAATATTAAGTTTATCTCTAGGTGGTGAGATCATGGGTAATTTTTATGGGTTTTGTTGATATTCTTGTACTACAGTTGAAAAAATAAACTCAAGAAGGTTAGTATTGGTAACAAATTCACATTTACAAGGCACTGATTCTTTCCCTGCTGCTGCCCAGCTGCACAGAGCAGAAGCTCAGGAATCCACCTATTACCTACCCATAACCCACTGGCTAAGGAAGACCTTGAAGCTGGAAGTGTAATGGATGTTACTACTGCTTTACAAAAGGTGCTGAAGACTGGCTTCATCCATGGCAATCTAATGTGGAATTCACGAAGCTGACAAAGTCTCAGACAAGCACCACACCCATCTTTGGAGCTTGCATCCATCTGTGATGAAACCGTGGATGTCAAGTTGGTGGAGACACCATGTCAGCCTCATTGAGGTTAATGACAATAAGAAATTAGGGGATGGGTGGGTCTCTGTAAAACTGACTGAGAGGGAAAACCCCTTAAAATGGCTGGTCGCAGTAGTGTGGTATTTAAGGAGCATGACAAAGACTCTCAGGCCAAGGATGTCATTGAGGACTACTTTAAATATAAGAAACTAACAAATAAAAGACTTGATTCTTGTATAAATAAATTAATTAAAATAAGACAAAAAGGACACGAATTCTCATTTCCTCCCAGTACATACCATTCAAACTCTTTATTCTTGGGCCTGATAAGAACAGAAGGTGATTCTTCTATTATAAATGGTTTTTGTTGGCACCAAGCTAAAGGCACACTCTCTGTCCAGCTGGTTAACTCTTTTGTCCTGGATGAATGGTTTTTGAATAATGTCTCTTGTATGCAAAAAGACTTCTCTGATCTGGGTCTTAGACCTGATTTAACATCTCTCTCATTGCTTGACATGGGCAAATCACCAAGTTCTGGGTCTGCATTGCCCACAGTCGTATTAGCAGCACATTTTTTCGTCCCTATCTGTTTGCCAGTGTCTAGAACGTGCACACATTTCTGCCTCATCCTTACTTTCTCTCTCTGTCTTTCTGGAAAGTGATGTCAGCATCCAGTGCTGGGTATGCTCAGAATATCACTAATGAGGGTACAGGATAGAGTCCCAGATTAGGCTGTTCTGTTCACTGTGTATTGTTTACAGAAGAAATGTTTTAAGGTAGAGGAAGAGGAAGCTTGACAAGGATGTTTAATTGGATCTTGTAAACATTTGTATTCTGGATGATCCTGTTTTTTATTTTGGTCTCTTTATTTTAAAGAACTGAAAAGACTACGTAGGTAAGAGTTCAGAAATATACACCAGTGCTATTCCAGGGTGGGGTGGCAGACACTGCTAATGACCTTTCTAATATCTATTCTCATTCTCCCCTTCTTTATTACCAACAGAACCCTGATTCTGCTCAAGGCAGCAATATGCCCAATTTAAAGTACCATCTCAGATGCCCTTGAAGTTGAGTGGCCATGTGACCCAATTCTATCCAATGAGATATAGGTGCAAGTTGCTGAGTGGGGAGCTCCTAGGAAACCTTTTTTAAAGAAGAGTCTTAGCTGGCATTTGCCTTTTTCTTTCTCTCTCTCTTTTTCTTTTCTTTTCTTTTTTTCTTGCTTAAAATGCAGATTCAATGCCCAAACATCCCTTTTGCACCCTTGAATACAAGAGCCCAGAACAAAGAAGGAAGACAGAATGACCTAGGTCATTGACAACACTAAGGAGCCACTGATGTCTTATGTAAAAGCAATTAATCAATTAAATAGACAAAAAGTCCATTTGGTTCATCTATTGTAATCAAGTTCTGTTCTATACAATCGAACACAATCTTAATTGATAGGCTATTAAGACATTTAACGTAGTATGATACCAAATGAATGAAAAGTGACTGCAGAGTCCTTTATGACAGTGCTGCTCAAACTTTCATGTGTATACACACCACTTGAGGACCTTGTTAAAAATTCAGATTTTGATTTAATGCAGATTCTCCATTTCTCACAAGCTTGCAGCTAATGCTGATGATACCAGTCCTGAACTGTGCTTTGAGTAGCAAGAATTCAGAAAATGACAGCTCTTTTGTCAGTCTGCTCTCATGTTAGAGCTATTCTGTTTTCCTTTGATATGTTTATTATTCAGTTAAAAATCTACAGAGGACTCGCTCAGTACATTTTCAAAAAAAGTTAAGATTTTATTTAGAAAATCATTTTAGGGACAAAAGCAGTTCATTTTGTTTAGCAAAAGAAATTTAACAAATGCATTTAAATACAGTAAATTCAAGACTTTTTTGAATTTTTTTTAGTTACCTACTTTTCTTTCTTGCCATTTGCAGAGTTTCTGTCTTCTAGCCTAACAATGTTCTAAGTTAATGCAGCTTTAATCCAAGGAACTACTTTATGAAATCCAAGACTCAAATATTCCTCTGTATTCTCATTCAACCTTAATGAATTAAATGAAACATTAGAAAAATAATGTGGGGAAGTAGATTCAGAAAGAAATGTTTCTCTTCCTTGATCAAGTTATCTTTTCAACAGAGGCTTTGCCTGCTCTGAAATGGATATTGAAAATAAATTGTTATTTGGGAGGTGGTGATCAAAAACGAACTTGGATGGTTTTCACGTCGTCTGTCATCATGATCCAAAGGGAGAAGTAAGCCACACTACTTTCCTAGCCAGGCCATTGCTTTACATAGCTTCCTATTGTTAACTTTCTCTTCTAGTTATGTACATTAAAAAAATATAACATTGTGTTAAATACAGGATAGCTAATGGTGGAACATACAATACTACACTGAGAAAACAAAATAGCTTGGTGAAGCTGAGGCGAGAAGCAGCAGATGGTCTTCATGGAGGGAAACAACCAATGCCCACCATCTCCTCAGTCCGTAACGGATCTGCATTCCGAAGGCAGGCCTTCCGACTGCCGCCACTGGGCCAAGCGCTGCTTAAACCACTTCTGGAGGAAGGAAATGTGAAAAATTACCTGTCACATGCTGAAAACAACTGAAACATCCTTTCTCTTCTAACAGGTAGCCTCTGTAGCCCAAATGGAAAGGAGGAGAGTGAGGAACATGTCCTTGGGGACATGTGGCACTTAAACCTTTATTGCCTCAGGACCTTGGCACATGCTGTTTCCTAGGTTTAGAATGTTCTGTCTTCATTCTTTATCTAATAATTTCCTTCTCATCCTCAAGTGAAATAGAAGCTTCTCAATGAGCCTTCTCCGACCACTATCTAAAGTAGGTTCTCCACCCATTTTAGTACTTTGTTACCCTCACAGGACTTTTATATCTCTCATTATTTATTTGTGTATTCACCTTTTAATTTATATTTCCTTCTGGAATATAAGACTCATTAAAGCAGAAATTATTTTCATTTTATCATCATTGCATCCTAGGCTCCTAGCACAAGAGCTAAAGTTAGAGAATAATCAATGTTTTTTGAATGAACAAATAATCAAAGCATCTCCTCAATGCCCCAGAGAGATTTCATGCTATATCTCATCAATGTGTGCTGATTTCACCAAGGGCCTCCTTACTCTTCAATAGTGCTTAGTTAGTGTTTGCTGAATAAAGTTGATGGCTAACAGCACTGGACAGTCTTGAAGAACTCCTTGGGGATCCATGGAATAGGCTAACTCAGTCTCTCTTGCTCCAGGGCTTCTGGGCAATGAGAGAAGATAAAGTGGACCTACCAGTTTATTCAGAATCTTTTAGCTCTTTTTGTGACCCCAATATTCTCACTTCACGAAAGTGACCATAGATTTAGGGAAGGTCCCAGATAAGATGTTTCTAAACATGGTAGCGTATGAGAGCAAAAACATGTTTATATATCAAAAGACAGTGGCTGCCTTTATTATGCTACTGAGGGGGTGGGGAATAATGCAAAGAGGAGATAAGGAGATCCATGCTGGAAAAAATAGTGGGGTACAGACCAGGTTGGCCAGGAGGAAACTGGGATTTTTAAAAGTCAACAGCTTTGAAGAGGGACTAGTGAGAAACAGAAGCAGCAAGCATTGATCCGCATGGGAGAGTTAGAGGATGAGTGAGGGATCTCTAGGAGGTTGAAATCTCCAGGCTTTATTATCTTTCTGTACTTCCCAACCTTGTACATATCATGGCATATATTGAGAATGATGATATTTTTATGTCCCGCTGGTGTAAACAGGCAAGCTGCTTGGGTAGGTGACCACTGCGGGCTCTGCAGTCCTGGGCTCTGCCAATAGGAGGTTCTATTGTATCCAATTGGCAATGAGAACTTGAGGAAAGCCCTAAAAATAGAGCACCAGTCAGGTTAATTGTAAGAAAAGAGGTAAGCTCAGGGAGTCTCTAATTGTTCCTTCTGCATTTTCTAAAATTTACCTCTTCTAGAGGTAAGCACATGAGGGGACAGAAAGGAAGCAAAAACAGCACAGCTAAGGGATGTCAGACATGGACTGTGCTGATAGAGATGGTGTGGTGAAAAACATCTGGAGGGCTCTGACTTAGTGTAAATGGACACCTGCCCAGCTGCACATTTAACCTCAGAACAAATAGACTGGGCCCTAGGGCCATGCTGAAGAAGATCTCTTCTCTGCAGAAACCTAGGGAGCTGAAATACAGTTCAGCATAAGCCCAAGATCAGAAGGGAGAGAGCCACAGGACAGTTTAGGGCTCTGCACCAATGCAAAGCTGGCTGTGCACCTACAACTCACCCCAACTGTTCTACAGCATTTACACATGACATGCAGTACACAGCTGTCAAGATCAGTTGTCTTATATATATCTTTATACTGTGGGGTGGCAGCAGAGAAAAGTACTCTAAAGCCAGGGGCAGCAGACTACCCTTAGGGAAGCCTTCTGTTTGGTGGTTTCTTTCCGGGTGCCATAGTTCACTTCTGGGGATCACTAACTTTGAGGAGAAGAGCTCATGTAACTTCAGTGGCTTTAACCAAAGTTCTATTGCTAATGGTGGGTGCCAATTTTCTTCTTTAATTCATGTGTATGTTTAGTTAACTCTGAATTCTGGTGTGAGAGCAGCATGGTTCTAGTTTCATTAATGAGGTAGCTCTGTGGGGGTGTTTTCAAGGCTCTGAGGTCTGATTCAATAGGATTTCCAGTTACTAGAGCTGAATAAAGGGCAGTGTTTTAAAGACTGGCTAATTAAAACTTGGAGAAGGAAAATCTCATTTTCTATCAGGATTTACTTAAGACAAAATGATTGAGCTGGCTCTATTCAGAAGAGCCACCCACAATCTTTACATTAGTAATGAAGCAGAATATTAATGTACAGTTACTGGAAATAACTTCAGCAAGGACCACATTTGTGAATTGGTGAGTTGGCATCCAAATGCTTAACAAATTGAACCCTAGCATTGGGAGATGAGATGAGGTTCAAGAAAATCTTAACTATTTTGAAGATACACATTTTAAATAGAGTATGTATAATAATTTAGCAAACCAGTTGCTGTCCAAAACAAAAACCATTAAACAACTTGTTTGCTTTTTTTCCCTCTAGAGCTGCATCTTATCACATCTCACTTACATCAATACTAATTTTACACATGGCTTTATCCTTCTCTTCTCTGTTTCAGGCATCTCCTGAGAAAGACATTCATCCTTCACTTGCTTATAAATGAATGCCCTCATTACCCTCACCCACCAATGGAGATTTATTTACTCTGAGTGAACAGATGATAATTAGACACCATGATGGGGAGGGATTGAGGCAAAATAACATCGTTCCTGTCCTTTTCCCTAGTAACTAACATCTTGTTCTTTTCAGGGGGAGACCTTTAGAGGTCTTTATTCAACTGATAAAACATCCAATAACGAAAACCACTGAGTTCTGGGAATAGTCCCAGGACATCAAGAGGAGATAAAAATACTGGAAACCTCTCTAAGAACCAATGCCAGCTACACTGGGCTTGAATTAGTGATAATAGAAAATGCCAGATCATTTCAGCCTCCCAAGGGGCTGATGAAAGAGCTTTCACAGACACTTCGAACACTGACTTCAAAACAACAAAAGATACTGGATTAGTATTCTGTGGTTTATCTAATTTAAATGTAGGAGGTATCTAATTACTGTCACAAGAAAAACCCAGCAAAAGCAACTTAAAAAGTTATTTTCATTAGAGTACCCTTCACCTCACCCCAAGTTCCTATAGGTGATCCCTCCAATAGCAGAGAATATTGTAGGACAGTTATAAAGAGGTCATCAAAGCCCCAGTTAGAGACTGTTTCAACATTTTAGTCCCACTTGCCCCTGCCAAAGTATCAGCAATATGAATCAGCTCTAGTTTATTATCTCACAGAAGCATCTCATGCTTTTTTTCTTCTATTAACATATTATTTGTTGTAAGAAAATGAAGAATATGATTCCAATTCTGGAGGTGGGGGGGTGTTAGGGATGAGGAAATCAGGCATATAAAATAAATATTATTTTGGTGACCTTTCCTTGTGGAAATGGACAACACTAATGAAGAATAGAAAAGGGAATGTGCTGATACCAGACACTGCTTATACGTAGGCCCAACACACCTTGGCTTCCACAAGTTATTCAGAGTTTCTACAAAGCCTACCTTAAACATCATTGGGTGTGAAAGCTCCAGAAGATACTTTTATTTTCTTTAGGAGACAATTTTTAAAATGTAAGTGTTGTTTGAGAAGATTAAAGAAGAAACCATTCTCACCCACCAGTGCACACCAGGGTGGAGAAGGTTGTGAAGGGATTGAAGGGGGCAGGAGGGTGGAGTGGAAAAAGAAGTTGGAAGATGAGACCCGACCCAGTAAGGGATGTCAGAGGGTTACCTAGAAAGCCTTTTCCTAAACCTGCTAAATGTTGCCTCTTTCTGAGCTCTGGTGTCTCAGATGCTTCCCTGCAGGTCTGTGCAGGAAGACGGAGAGGGAAGCCGAGCTGTGGCAGCCTCAGTGAGGAAGGAGGTATTGGCCCCACGGCAGGAAAAGGAAACCAGGGGCCCTGTTATGAGGCTGACTCACCCCCACACCCACTCATTTCAGGGCTGGGTCTATCATTTGTTCATTTAAAGGAGGTAAAAGAGGGGAAATGGAGTAGCACTGCCTGAGAGGGGCAGATAAATCTATGTGGGGGGTCTGACTCAGCTGACCTCAATCACAGAAAGAAGCAGGTGACTTTTTTCCTGCCTCTCACTTGATTTCATTCCAGTACAAGATAAATCCTTTTTTAAAAGTATAAGTTGAATCTTGAGGAAAGATTGAACATAGCCTAGAATGACTATTATTTAATGTATGAATTTTTTTTTTCAGGAAGAAATATAAGTTGAATTTTTCATTCCCCCCTCCACACAATTATTTGCATTCTTCCTCTGTGGAGATAACATAGCATCCTGATTAGGAGTTTGGATTGTACCCAGACTGTTGGGGTTTAAATCCTAGCCTGCTATTTCTTAGTTGTATTCCTGAACAAGTTATTTGACCTTTCTGTGCCCTAGTTCCCTTATCTGTACAATGGGGCTAATAGTGCTTACCTTATAATACTGTTGTGACAAATAGGTGATTTAATATTTGGAGAGTACCTGGAACAATAACTGCCAAGTATTAGCCATTACAAAGGTCAACATAATTATTCTGCTTTCAGGTGAGGGAATGATGGTAATTTACTGTGGTAGAATCAGAGGCTGAGGAGAGCTTAGATCCCTAGTTGGTGCTGCACCCACAATCCACAGCCTTCTGTTTAAAGGATGAGTAATTATTGTCTCTGTGATCACTCCTCTTTTCTAAATATAGCATGGGGCTTTAAGTGATAAAACTTCAGCAGGCTGCCTCCTCAGAGGGTTCCAAAAAACAGGAGCTGTAAGACTTGGATTACAGTAAATCACCTTCCATTAAGTTTTGGTTCTGGTTAGCCAGACAGTTGTTCCCTTTGCTAAAAACAGGTATGCCTGACTTTCTATTTGACCTAGGAATGAGAGGATTTTCTAGGGGTAAATTCTCCAAAATGCTCCTGGCTTAATGAGTAAAAATCTTTTTGGACTTGGGGTCCAGGGTCTTGGTTCTAGGATCCATAGGAGGACCCATTACAAGCTTTTAAGCTTCAATTCAGTATAATTAATGGTGAGGAGAGGACAGTGTCTAAGGCTCTGGCCTATACAATGGGAAGAATAAGAATGTCTCTGCTTTAGAGCTGAGACTAGAGGTGTGAAGAGCTTTGGGTTCCCAAGGGAAACTACAGCAGTTCAAAGTAGCAGTATGCATAACTAATTGTCTTTCCATGACCAAAGGGAAAATAGAAGTCAGAGTTTAAACAGGTTGTGTGTGTGTGTGTGTGTGTGTGTGTGTGTGTGTGTGTGTGTGTTTTAGAGCAGCCAACACTGCACTTGGAGGTTAATAATCACGGAGAGTGCTGCATTCTCTATCTTAAACAATTTTCAGGATAATATAGGAGCTTTAAAAACAGATAAGTAAATTAATGCATTTAGGAGACATCTGCTTCCACTCCATTTAGCTGCAATGTCAGATATCTACCTTCTTGAAAAACTACAGAAAAAGACTCTAAACCTTAGAGCCAGGTAATGTTTTAAAATCTGAACCAACTCTCTCTGGCTAAAATATGCAATTTTAGCTCCGCAACTAGTAGGAGGCTGCCATGTGATGTGGTGGAAAGATTATGTTTAACGACCAGTAACAATTCCCTCCCTCTGGACCTCAGTTTCCTCGTTTGCTAAACCCGAGGACCGAATTTATAGCTGATCGTTGAGGTCCCCTCCAACTCTGACATTTCCGCAGAGAATAGATTTGAGAGCGCTGGGCTCAGAGTGCACACGGAACCTCTCGGGAAGGTTTTGCTCAGGGCCCAGGAAGACACTGAGCCTGCCAAAGCGAGGCAAGAGTGTGGGTCAGGGACGCTGCTCCCAACCCGCAGGGAGAAGCGAGCGTTTATCCCGGGCTGTAGTGGAGAGAGGAAAAGCAACGAGAAGGAATGGTCAACGTGAGGTTTCTAAGCAGCTCCTGGGGGAGGGGAGCCCCCGCGGGCTGAGGATGGAGGCGCAGATGGGTGCCCAGGGAGCCGGGACCCTCCGGTGCGGCGGTGGGAGCGACGCAGGGTCTGCGCTCTCGGGATGGGGCCCCCGGGGTGCGGGCGGAGCGATGAAGGGTCGGGGGTGGGCGGCGGGACGCGAGGCGAGACCCCCGCAGGCGCGAGACCGCCCAGACGCGCGGGGGCGCGGCGGAGCCGGGCTCACCTGGGTCTCCTCCTCTGAGAGGCCGGCCTCGGCCGCGATGAGGCACAGCGTGGTGGGGTCCGGGTGCTTGTTGACCTTGTTGAAGTTGTACTCCAGGATCTCCACCTGGTCCTCGGTGGGTCCGCTCGCGGTGTCCGTCGACATGGTCCCGGCGCGGCTGCGGGGGGAAGAGAAGCCGCAGCGGTGAGCGAGGCCGCGGCAGGCGGGGCGCGGGGAGGGGCGCGGTCGGGGCGCGGCCGGGCGCCCCCAGCCCGCGGGGCTGCCCCAGGCGGCTGCGGCCTGCGGCGGGACCCACCCCGGAATTTTGACAACGACCTTCCCCCGGCTCGGGTGTGGGGTGATGGGAGGAAGATGACGCCGCGCGCCCTCCCGGTCCTAAGCCTCCAAGGAAAGGGCGGAGGAAGCGCCGCGGTGATTTTGAAAAACCGCCTTCAAAGTTTCGTCAGGGGAGAGGGAGCTGCCCGGGCACCCGCTTGACAGATGACGTGGGGGGTGGGGCACACTAGAGTCCGCGGCGGGGATGCCTCACCCGTCGGCGTGGTTCTGCCTCTAAAGTGGTTTAGCATTTTAGGGCCCTGGCTGGAATGGGCTCTGCCCCCACCCCCCCACACACACACCGCCTCCAAAGAAATGACCCACAGGACAGAAGTGACTTCTCAAAGTTGAGGAAATGAGAGCGGCGCTTTTAATCTCTCCCTTTTACAAGAGGGAAGATAGGTCCACACTGACGTGATCTACCCTGAGTTCCTAAGGCCGGGAAATGAGCGTCAGAAAATTTTCCACCTGAGAGCTTGTCTGAATCACTCTGCACTCTGCGCCGTCCTCCTCCATCCTTCCAACCTAAAGGTGTGAGTCGGAGGCCACGGGCCAACCTGGCTATCCACTGCCCCAGCAGCTCCGCAGTGTAGGTAGAGAGCCCATTGCACTATGCGTGCTCCAGGCGAGGACTTCCAAGACAGAGTCAAAACTCAGCTGAGAAAAATCTATAACCACTGTCTTTTAAATTGTCTACTTCCACAGTTCGACCAGTGGAACAGAATCGAAAGTCCAGAAGTAAACCTGTATTTAAATAGGCAAGTAATTTTTGATAAAAGAAGCCAAAAACATATGGTAGAGAAAGGAAAGCCTCTTCAATAAATGGTGCTGGGAAAACTGGAAAGCCACTTGCAAAAGAGTGAAACTAGACTGTTGTCTATCACCACACACAAAAATTAACTCAAAATGGATTAAGGACCTGAATATAAGACCTGAAACAATAAAATGCATATAAGAAAACAGGAACTAAGCTCAAGGAACTTGAACTTAAAGAGGATTTTATGAATTTGACCTCAAAGGCAAGGGAAGTAAAAGCAAAAATAAATGAGGTGATATCAAACTAAAAAGTTTCTGCTCAGCAAAAGAAATTGTCAACAAGGTAAAGAGACAACTATCTGAATGGGAAAGTATATTTGCAAGCAACACCTCTGATAAGGGTCTAATATTCAAAATATACAAAGAACTCATATAACTTAATAAAAACAAATGAACAAAAAACACCTGTTAGAATAGTTGCTATCAACAGGACAAGTAATAACAAATGTGGGAGAGGATGTGGAGAAAAAGGAACCCTCATACACAGCTGGTGGTACTGCAAATTGGTACAACCAGTATGGAAAACAGTATGGAGGTTCCTCAAAAAACTAAGAATTGATATACCGTATGATCCCGCAATCCCTCTAATGGAGTATTTACCTCAAAGACTTGAAAACCCATATCCATAAAGATATTTGCATACCGATGTTCATAGCATTATTCATAGTGGCTAGAACATGGAAGCAACCAAAGTGTCCAACGATAGATGATTGGCTAAAGAAGCTGTTGTGGTACATATATACAATGGAATATTACTTAGCCATTAGAAGAGATGAAATACTGCCATTTGTGACAACATGGACATACCTCGAAATAATCATGCTAAGCAAATTAGCCAAACAGAAAAAGTTGAAAATCACAAGATATCACTTATATGTGAGATTTAAACCTAAAAGCAACAAATGAACAGGACAAAAAACAGAGACTCATGGACATGGACTATAGACTAGTGGTTACAAGAGGGTAGGGGGTGGGGGAGAAGAGGTAGGTAGGGTAAAAGGGGTTAAATACAGGGGGGTAGGAGGAAAGCGAAGTGGGTAAAGGGGATCAAATATATGGTAGCTGAAGTAAACTGGACTTTGGGTGGTAAAACACAATAGAATATACAGTTGTCAAATTATAATGTACACCTGAAAATTATATAATTATATTAATCAATATTACCCCAATAAACTTAATAAAAAATAAACTCTCATACTTCTCCTGTGATTATATTAAAATATATTGTAAAGTCAAGAGCTCTATTACAAGCTTTGAGTTCCCTTGTATTTCTTTCCTTTAGAACTGAACATTGCTCTAGCAGATTTTGGGCACCATGACTTCTTGCTGTCTCTTCTCCATTCCTAAGTAGCTTTGGAATGTGTGGGGGGCGGGGAAGGCAGCTATATATCCCTTCTCATCCTCCTCTCATTTTAAGATACATCACGGTATAGGAAGTTAGAGCCTTCAAGATCTTGGCTATGGATTTGGTACACACAGGTCAAGACTTGACATTGCTGATGGTAAAAGACAAGCACAAGTATGGGAATCATGTCGGTTTGTTGTTTAACAAACAATTGCAAATTCATCTGGTAGAATCCTGAACATGTTTTGATGTGGTTTATGCCTGGTGATGAGCCATCCTCCACTGATCTGCCTGTATAGCGTTACCTTTTCTACTGTGACCTGCATCCTAGGCTCCCTAAATGAATGCCTTTACCTCTCCCCTAGGTCAGTTAAAGAAGCTTTCAGATATGATAAGAAGCCATTCTACTGTGAGAGAGTCTTGGGCTCAAGCCACTTGTCAAGTCATTATATAATCTCCCTGTGTTTTTAGGGAGCTCTATGCTCCTAAAAATCTGTAGCAATGATTCCTGTCACAGTGCTGAGGCAGGACAGGGTCAAGCCAGAGCAAAAATGCTGCCTCTCCTGCTGGCACCTATCTTCCCCTTTCTTTGACACAGAACTTCAGAGCTGGAAAAAACCTAGGAGAGTAACTCCTCCAGTCCTTTCTTGTAACCGCCCAGGAGAATGTGGCCCAGCTAGACTTACTTTCCCAATGTTGCCCAGTTAGTAACCAGCATCCTAGAATGGAAAGTCTTAGCCTCAGTTTCAGTCCTGTGCTCTGCTAGGCCCTTTTCAACAGGACATTCTGTCTCTAGTTTTGCAAAAAAAAATCAGGAAGGCAACAGTCTAAATGCAGGGAGGGGCTAGTTACCATTTTGAATGGGCACTGAGTAGCCTCTTAGGATATCAATTTCAGACACAGCTGCCCCCTGGAACCACCCACTATTACTCATTTTACCTAAAAGAACATGGGAGAGAGGAAGCTGCTGCATCTGATCTTATTTCTTGCCCTAGAAAGGTTCTATTTAATTCCATTGATACAGTTATGCTGACTCTTCCATGAAAATTTTTGCTGCTGCTTTGTGGAGTCCTCACTCCTTCAGAAATATTAATCAAATGTACAGATTTCTACTCTTAACTCAGGTTCAAGGAGTACATGTTATGCATGTACTTCTCTCCTTTTTGTTATTTAATTGCTATTATATAATTCAATGGTGACAAAGTTTCTTTCATTTAATCAGGTGCACTTTTATTATATTTTTGTGAATTCCTGTTACAGGACTTTGTATGAGGTTTTATGGATAGGCTCAAGTTCACTTTAAAGTACTCCTCAGGTTAGTTGGCTAAGGTCCATTGGACGTGGCTGACTGCTAAGGATATTTGTGGGAGGACCATTTGAAAGCACCTCCTTCTCCAAGGTACATCAAACAAACTTAACTTCTAGAAATGAGGACAAAAGACCTAACCACTACAGTCAGATCTACCTGTAATTTCTCCAAAAACTCAGTCTGTTATTTTAACCCTCTTTGGTTGACAAATGCTTGCTGCTGATGATTTGTTTCTTCTCTCCTTCTCTCTCTCTCTTTTAAAGAAAACTTATAAACCAAATCACCCTAGTGACCTTGGCATTATAAAACTTCTCAACTCTTTCCAGTAAGGAAATTGTTGAAAAGTTTCTCTGAAGGTAGTCTAAACAATTTCAGATGAAAAGAACTAAAAATATTTTAAAGCTTCTTAAACTTTAATTTTAGCACTAGTGCTATTATTGCTGTGGTTATTAATGTCTTATGAAATTTTCAAAGAGTAATTTGTCTTGTGGCTGTATTTTCTTTTGTAGATGGGGAAAGACAATGCATAAACCTTTTCAAAGTGGTTAAGTGAAAACTGGTGGCTTTTTCCTAAATTAATTCCAATGCTTAGGTAGACAGCTTTAACTTTGTCTCCTAATTCTTTAGTTACTAAAGGTTTAAAGGTATTTACCCATATGAACTAGCTCACAGAGAGTGTTACAACTGGCAACCTGAAGAGATGGCTATGGATTCACAGTTACTATCTTCTTCTTCCTCTTCCAGCCATTCCACCCTCTTTGTAAAGCCATTAATTTCAAACCAAGAGAAAAAGGTTATCAGTGACAGATACTCCTCATAAACAGAACCCCATGGTGAGATGACCAAAAGCAAAAAAAAAAAAAAGTAGACAGATAATTCTTTAGGGCTATCTCCCACTTTTCTTCAGCTTGAATATCCTTCTCGTTCACTGTGGACTTCCTGGAAGTAACAGGCTCCTAAAGCATTTTGTGTTTTCATAAGAAAAATTATGTGTTGCCATTTTCCCAAGAGAAATGGTGGTTTTTTAGAAGGGGATAGGATTTCCCCCACTTATCACTTACTGAACTACTCTGGACAGGGGACCAGGGGATCACCCAAGCTGTCAGTGTCTCTCAGAAGTTGACAAATAGGAGTGGAATATTTATTGGTCTGCCACCTGCGGCTAACACATGACTGGTTAAAAGAGAAATAGTTTTGATTTGTTTTTATTTTTGTTGGTTACTGTCCTTAAGCTTAGAGCAGTAGTTCTCCTGCCTGGCTGGGCCTCAGATCACCTGTAGAAAGGTCCAGGCCCACCACAGACCTCCTGAATCAAAGCCACATTTTAGGAATCCAGTGTGGGACAAACACAAAATGTATTTTGGCTCTAATGAGATTTCCTGATGCTGTGTTTCATCTTAATGTTTGAATAGAAGGTAGGTTGAGGTAGTTTTAAAGGAATAAGCTTTTAGAAATATACATTGGAAAAAATATTTAGACACCATGCTATCACTCTTTTGTATTTATGGTCAGGAATGGAGAAATTGCCTTTAAAATTAGGAATTATATAGAGAAAGTTTCCCATGCTTTAAAAAACTTATAAATAATATAAAATCCTTTAAAAATTGTTTCAGAAAAAAATATATTCTTGTGTTGAGACCAGAGTTTAAGAAAGTAGGTCATGGAAAGAAAAATCCCTCCATTCCATTATATGAATTTCCAAAATTGATTTACAAGCTAAAAATTACAGTGGAAAAGATTTGGCAACCTTGATTGTGATCATCCTTCTCTGATTCCTTAAATTTTCTAGTGAGGGAAATGCTAAAATTTAAGTTGTTATTTATATAGACAACTTACATAATAGAACTTAAAACTGAACATTAGACTATACCATGTATACATAACATCATTGCTATCTTCAGGGAAACAAGATTCTAAACATACATGGGAAAATACATTTTTTAATGCTGTATTGATTCCAATTTTAGATAACAACAACAAAAAAAACTGGAAGAACATATAACAAAACATTAACAGTGGTTATATCTAGATTGTGGGGCTACAGATTACCTAACATTTTTTCTTCTTTATAATGTTCTGATTTTTCACATTTATGACTTTGAAATTAGAAAAAAAATTTAAGACATCCTTTATCAGACCAATGGTCTACCTTCTCCAGAGTTTAATCTGATTATTGGTACCAAATAACATTTTTAGGATAAGCAGGGGAGTTGAATTTTTATCAAGTCTATTGAGATGATTAGGAAGTAAACACTTTCATTTTCCACTCAAAGATCATTAGATATCAAAGGATATATATGTAATGTACATGTTAGTTATGAAGCATAAGTTAAATAAACACTAGTGAACCCCACCCAATTTAAAATTAAATCATTACCAAGGCATGGAAGCTACTTGTATTTCCTTCCCAATCCCACCCTCTGACTTATCTGTCTCCAGAGGAAACCAAGATTCTAATTTTTGTATTAATCATTCTTTTGCTTTTAAAATTAGTTCTATCACATATGTATGGCTTCCTTAAAAAATGTCTTTTTTTAGTTTTGTATATTTTTGAGATGTATAAAAATGATATGACTATATATAATTCTTCTGTGAATTACTTCTTTCATCAATATGCTTCCATAATTCATCTATATTTCTGCATTTAGAGAACTTCATCCATATTTAGTGCTGTTTCCTTTGTGAATATACTATACTTTATTTATGTCTTTTTTTGTTGATGGATATTTGGGTTGTTTCTAGTTTTTGCTATGATGAACATTGCCTTGCTGGACATTCTCGTTTATGCCTCTGAAGTACAGCTAGGAGGGGTTCTCTAGGGCATATGCAAAAAGTGGAAATGGTCATAAGCTATGTGGCTATTAACTTTACAACATAATATTAATTTGTTTTCCAAAGATATTGAACAAAACTACATTTCTACCAGCAATGTATAATATTTCTTTTGCTCCACTTCTTCATTAATACTTGTATTGCCAAACTTTTAATTTTTGCCATTATTTTTATATATTCTTTTTATCCATGAATAATATCTAAACCTTCTTGAAGCTATTTATGTTTTCAGCCTGTTAAACTTCTTGGGGCTAAAAGGTTCCATATGTTTATTGTTTACTGTGTAAAAGTATTTCCTGTTCCAGCCCAGAAGGAGATTTGAGGTATTTTTTGAGAGTTTAGACTCTGTCTCCAGGCTAGCTTGTTATTTCCATTGGTCATCAAGAACAGTACAAAAGATATATGGAAAACTAATTACAGCTGACCTTGTCTGTATTATGCTGAAAATGTTATTATTTTCCCTTCTACAGGGCTCCTGGGAGTCAGAATTTGATTCTACACTTTTAAAAATTTGTTAACTGTATCAATTATTTGCACCCACCAAAAGCGACTATCAAAGTCTCCAAATAAAAGCCACAGAAATGAATTTTAAATGATCTAATAAAGAAGAAGAAAGGATGTAGGATAGACAGGAAGTATAAAAGAGACTATTAGGCTGTGAGATTAAAATAGGATATAAACATGTAAAATTGAATAATGTGGTCAAGTGTTTGGACTGCAATACCATGATCATGGGGTGCTGAGCTCTGGTTTAAAAAGCAGGTTGGTATTAGTTCTTCTAGTTTCTCTCACAAGCCTTTGTTAGAAATCAGAATGAAACTGGCCTTGTTTTACGGTCAAGAAAGTTTAACTAACTTGTCTACAGCATCAGAGGAAGACTCAGAATTCTACCTTTTATTCTAGTTATAGCAGAAAATGAAGTTTGTGATGTCATGAGCATGATGATTGACTTAAACCTACAAAATACTATATATTCTCCTTATGCTCTACTGATGTCAGAAATTCCAAGATAATACTGAATTACCTATTTGGATCATTGAGCTCTAATTTTAGTCATCCATCATCTGTCACTTTAATGAGAAATTGGGCCTAAAGTCTGCAGGTCTTTCTCAGTGTGGGCCAGCTCATTGATGACCTACTGTAATCTCTCCAGTCTCATTTCCTTAGCTGTTGCTGCAGCCTTCTTGCAGACCTCCACACAGCTCCTGGGAAAGCCCAAGTGTCTACTTGTCACCAAAAACAAACAAACAAACAAACAAATAAACAAAAACAAAAAACCAGGGATAATGTAATCACCCCTTTCAAGTTTTGTTCTGAATCCATTTTTTGAGGTGCAGATAAATTGGGGAAATATGTTCACGTTTGTCCAGTGAGACCTGAGCTCTTAATTTTTGACTCAATATAACAGCAACAGGCTCATATAGAACGACCTGCCAGCTCACAAAGATGAGCACACTCTTCCCAGAACATTGTGCACTTGACTCATTGAAGCAAGAAGACTGAGATAACTCACACTTGAATTCATGCCATTGCAACTGGTCACCAGTGACTATACCATTCTAAGTACCTCTTATTCTCCCAGGCGAAGTTGTCATGAGGTTGGTTTTCAGTGTTTCAGCCCTGCTCTAGGTTATCTCTCAGAAGAACCTTTTTTTAAGTTCTGCATATCTGATGTTCACCTTATATGTGTTCTGTGTAGTTGCTAAATCAGCTAATTGCTTTCCAATTCCTCCTCTTTAGATTTACTTTCCTCTTGCCTTAGAAATTCCCTGTTTCAGGAAACTGAAACCCAACAGAATTAAGAGCAAAATGAAATTTGAGTTAATGTAGTAAAGAGGTCAAATAATTAGAAGTCCTGAATATTAATCATTTAAAATGTCACTTTGCTGAACCTCCTTTTTTCTCATGTGAAAAAGGAAAATGATGATACACACCTTTGCCTAGCTCACAGCTTTGCTGTAAAGTTCATATATTATTGTAAGGAAAGTGTTTCTAAACTGTATGTAAAGTGCTTGCTTACAGAGGATATTGTTCTTTAAATGAGTGTGGGCTAGCCATTCAGTGGGGCATCTCCTGGATGGCAAACTGGTAAGAAGAGTTTATAAATTTCACTCTTTCAGGGTTATAATCTCTTTTTTCAATCTTTCTGGAATGGTAAAGCACAATGGTTGAAATCAGAACCTTTTTTATAAATTCAAATGCTGTATATATTGCTTCGTCAGAAGATTTATCTCTGCATGGCACTTAAGATTAACAAAGTTGGGGGGAGTGAAATGTCATATCTAAGCATGTTTTCTCATCAGTGCGTCTATATTATGCATTGATTTGACCTCAGTTGTTGGTATTTCATTAAAACAATGGTTTCTTTGCTCATTCCTCCACACCACTCCCCAATCTATTCTTTACTCTCATCTATTAATGAGGAAGCATTAATAGGAAAGATGAGTAGTGAGAAAGGTAAAAATAAGCAGGAACAAATACTCTATGAATTGAGGTAGATTTTTCTAGGCTATGACCAAGTGAAATTGTTTTGAAGTAATTTGTTCATGAGCTTGTCTTTTCCACTAAATTATATGCTCTCCTGTGGGGGTTATGCCATCTCTTATCCAGTTATATCTGTCCAGCATTCATTAGAAGTATCTGGCACTTAATAAGTAGGTACTCATTAAATGTCTGTTAAACTGAACTTAACTGATATGGCATGACAAGATTTAGGACATAATTTAGGAAGACTGCTCTGCATTTTCAACAACCAGGACTGGTCATGTTCAAAACAAAAATATAACATTGGAAAAAATTACTTTCCAGCCTTTTAATATATTTTGGTCCTCACTGTCCCAAACAGCACAGAGGTGATTCATATTTTTGAACTGCATACAGAAACCTCACCCCTGTTATAACAATAACAACATATTTATTAAGTACTATGTACCAGGCACAGTCCTAAATGTCTCAGATGTATTAACTCATTTAATCTTCAGAGGAACCAACATTCTGTGATAGGCACACTAATTGTCTCCATTTTACACGTATGGAAACTAATATAGATGAAAACTTAAATACCTTTCCCAAGGAGATGTATATAACTTCCCCCAAATACAAATCTAGTGAGTAGCAGAGTAGTATTAAAACTCAGAAAGTCTAGCTTTTGCATCTATGTCCTTAACTACATTTCCTCTTTGCATCAAGTAACAATGTAAAGAGAAGAGCCTTGCTGGGTAATTGTGGAAAGAGGGACAGTAAAGCTAGGTGATGCCCCCTGGGACAGAAGTGAGGTGGCATCCTGTATCCACTGTGGTTCCCCTGTTGGGTCGGGGCTAGTCTGGGAACAGTGCCTCCCTCTCTGTGGCATGTTTCTTAACCTTGGTGACCAGACACGGCTCTGACCCAACTAAATGGATTAGCCAGTGATTTCAGTTAATATCACCAGCACCACCAGCCAGGCTGGCTTTCTTTCCACACATGTTCTTCTTTAACTAGTATAGATATAATTGAAAGATGACATTATGTGAATAACATAGTATAATGTTATATAAAATGAGAAGAAGTTACAGAACCTGATAGAGTGGAATAGAAAGGTTGGCTTCAACCAGACCAGATGGATCTTAGTGGCTGTTACTTGATCCCTAGATATAGAGAGTTTGGTTGAATTGATTAAGGAACCTCCTGAAACTGTTGTTGGAACAAGTCTCTCAATGGTCCAGAATTTCTACAGCCACTTATAGAAGATAGCAAGATATTATGAAAAGCTATTGGAGAGGAAGGTGTCTGTAAATGACTTCCAGGAGTAAATTATTAATTAACCCAAGATACAGTATTTTTTGCATACACACTGAGTTCTTTTTATTTTATAACTCAATTCATGTTCTAATTCAAAGTTTTATATATGGAAATATAGGGAAATGGGGAAAGGCGATAAAACCTTAGGCTTCTTTTTTGAGTGTGCTGTGAAATAAGTGGAGTATTTAGTCCACTTTCTTAGAAGTGAGAAAATGAAAGAGAGCAATCTCATTTCCATAATCTCCTTAGAGGAGATCTCCATATTATAAACAAGTTGTTTTTCCAAAGATGTATCTCTATGATGATTATTTTGAATACAGAAAAAGTTTTCTCTAGAAAATACAGATAGAATTTCGGACTAATACACAAAAAGGGAGTGTAACTAAAATGCTACATATGTGTTACTGAAAAAAAGTAGAAAATAATCTTGTTGAATATCCTAGTGAAATTTAATAAGAAATCATTGCATTTTTAAAGTACTTAAGAAAAAAAGTTTTAATTAAAATTTGGCTTAGAGAAATGAAATTTTGGTGCAGATATTGAAGGGGTTTTCAAGGAATCTTTGAGGATGTTAGAGATTTATAGCACAACTCCAATGTATCCCAAGTGTACAAAATTGTCTCTGACATATTATTGGGTGTGCAGTGAATACTTATTGACTGCATGTGGACTGAACTTTATTTTCACTTCAAAAAGTATGACTTCCTTTTATCTTATAAGGGCATAACAATTAGGGCTATATTTGTATCATAGATGAAATAGAGTATAGAGAAAGAGAGAAATATTGAAAAGTATTGATCTGAGAAGTAGGTTGTTTGAAATAAAAATAATGAACAATAAAGAGAAAGGCAGCGATTACTTTGCATGGTCCTCTCCTCCTCATCCTTCTATGCAAGGGACAAAGAAGGAGATAGGCGATTGTGTGCCTCAAATTTCCTGAGCCAGCTACCAAGCAGCACTATCAGACAAGAACAGTTTATTTACTGTCCAGAGCTCTTTGTAGGTGGGAAGAGAAAAAGAGAAGCAGAAACAAAGTTCTTTTGAGCATATAGTATTGATTACAGAGAGAATGTTTGTATATCTTCAAAGCATACATGTAGGGGATACATTTTAAATCCTCATTACGAAATGAAAATATTAAACTGGTATGGAGTAATGGAGCACTGGGCAAGGAGTCAGATGTGAATTTCAGTTTTAACTCCTCTACTTCATAGTCATATGATTATGGCTGAAGTTTTTAAACTTATTTGAAATATAGTTCTCTTTTCTGTAAAATGTAACTGAGAACTTCCTTCTGGTCTATTTATTGCAATTGTGATCCAATGACCACATGAAACAACTTAGAAAACTAAAATGGTATACTCATTTCCAGAAGTGTTATATTATTTCTTCATCCAGAAAAGTGAAGACGTTGGGCCAGATGATGCTCTGAGATCATTACTCCTCTAAAATGCTGATGATCAGAATGGCCTGAGTTTTAAATCATCTTGTTGTTCCTCATCAGCAGGTTATTGATGTTACTGACCCGAGAAAGGAAAGGACAGTGGTCCATTCTAGGCTATATCCCTGATTTGCCAAATACTTTGTGCTGAGTTTCTACTTCAAAGGACAACTGAGGAGTTCATGAAACATTGTGAACCAAGGAGCTTTTTAATCTTCAGCTTATCTGTTAAATTGTTAAATGAAAATGAATATACAATCTGTCATCCAACCTGAAACAGAAGTGGAAAAGTGGGGGGTGGAGCTATGAATAATTACACTAAGACACCAGGCATACATTGGAAGTGTACCAGGCAAACCTGCAGGTCTAGTCCCCTTATTATATGTAAAATGTTCAATCTCTCACTTAAATGTGAATAGTAAAAATGTTCCTGCTGAATTTAGGTATCTGTACTGTTATGTCACAGATTAGCAAGATGCAGGTCTGTTAGATTCTTAGAGAACAAAACCATATATACCTAACTACAGTAAGAAACAGGAGGCTGTTTTTTGCTTTTTAGAAAGCATATTGTTTTAGTTCTGTTGTTAAAGGTAAGAGGATACATTATTAGCTTCAAATTTCATGACCTTTCGCTTTTATTGCAGTTTGAATACATAGGGTAGAAATTTGTCTGGTAGGATGAATAATGCTTGGGCTTCTGCCTGCTTTGGGTATTGTTAGCATGGTTGTGCTGATGCTTAGTAAATGTGAATATCCTTTACATCTCATGCAGAGTTCAGTCCTATGATCAAATATAAACAAAGGAACAAAAACAGTGTGTACTAGAGATTTCCATGGAGCACAGCCATGTGCCGAGGGCTTTTCAAACCAGATAATACAGGAGGGGGTGACACTTGTAAAGTTAATTGAATTATCAGCTCTCCTCTTTGAAAATGCTTAATGCTCTAATATAAGAAATTAGACAATAGATGTCTAGTATGGAAGGAAAAATCTTAATATTTTCTAAAGAAAACCATTAAACATAAAGAAAATTTTGCACTATTAAGCTAAGAAACAAATAACCAAAAGATCAACTTTTGGAACAGGTTATGGAGAGAAAAAAATGGCACAAATAAGTTTAAATGGCAAATAAATATTGTTTTTGTTTTAGAGTATGTTGTTAAGTTTTGGTCACCCATTTGTTTCTTAATTATATTTAATTAGTTTAATAGACTGTAGGGTAGGGTGATATATATATGTGTTTGTTGCATAGAAGAGAGAGGATGCTCAAAAACTTAAATGCTGATGATAGAAATCACTCTAAAATTTTAAAAATCTAATACAGATAAGCCACACAGACAATTGAGAATCAAGTAGGTAGAATTGTCATATTGCTCTATAGCCAATCAGTCACTTGAAAATGTTAAGAAATAGAGTTTCTTTCTAAAAATGTTCTCATTCTGAATGCCTGACTCTGAAAAGGGCTATTCATTTGTAATTCTGGGGACATGTAATCATGATTTATTTTCTTTGAAAATGTATGCTAGGTTCTGTAATATTTTTGCCCAATCCCTAATTATATAGTAAATAGTTAGAGACCTTCATGATATTGCATGAGCACGATTAGTAAGTGATTAGGCTGCCCTTTCATAGGCCGCTGTGACCTGCCTAATGCAAGCAGGCATAATGTCTTAGGTTGTTTGTACATTGTAAAATGTACAGAAAAGACTCTTTGAGAGTCTTTGAGAGAATGGAATTATCTCTTTGCACAAATATACTTGAATCAATTATTATTTTTTATGATCCAACTACCATTTGCATTTTATGACTGTAATTAAGTAATGGATAAAATGACACACACCTGGTACTTTGTAGAGCTCCAAATTATGCCAAAGTCCAACTATACATGCTGCTTGTTGCCATGCGACTCAATTATGTGGGCTTTATTTTCCCCCAGTTGAGTTGTTTTTATGAACAGATATTCAGCTAGTGAGATGGAGCATGTGTGGCTTCAGCCTACTCATTAGCACCACAAAATTATTGAAAAGGACAGATACCCCAGAGAGTCTTGCTCAGGGGATAACTCTGAACCTATAATAGATTGTTTCTCTGAGCATCAGACATATTGTTGCAGAAAAAGGCTGGATGGTGCCTCAAAAGACTCACACTCTCCTTCTAGCAATATCACTTAAATCTCTAAGTGACTTTAGACAACTCACTTAATTGCTTTGAACCATCATTTCTTCATCTACAATTGAAGCTATAATCCTGCCCCTACCTATCTCACAGGGTTGCTGTAGTGTTCAATGAGATGAATTATGTTTGAGTAGCACTATAAATTATAAACACTATACAAATACAAGGAACCATTATTAACATTCTAAGCCAGCTTTCCCAGTAACCCAGAATTTAATGCTGGTCAACTGAATGACATAAGATCTTGAAATCATTAAAATAGGGAAACATTTTAAAAATTTCACTCAACCTTATAACTACTAACATTTCTTAGAACATTTCTTTTGCTTTGCCTAGATAATCAATAACTATTACAGAGAACTGACATGCTTCTAAAACCAAGTGGCCCAAGTTCAAGAAAATGACATGAAGAAAGATCTCACTCTTAAGTTCTAGAAAATTAATAAACTTATTTAAGTGTTAGTAAAGTACTGAGGAATTCAGAGAGGCTTCTAAATGGAATACTAGATCAGAACTTATGATATCATGTGTCTCCATTTCTCATGACAATTCAATATTCCATATTGCTTAAAGAAAACATAGGCCACTTTGCCCATCCCTTTTCCTTCCCCTGTATTTCATCAACCAGATCTAAAGGGTAGTTGAGTATATATATGAGTATTTGTGAGAATTGGAGGCAGCAGAAATGTTCAACACTAGAGTATTAAATAAGCAAAATGTTTATATAAATAGCAGACTATTAAAAATCAGTTAGAAATAATGTATGAGAAATAGAGATATAATCAGCAGCATAGGTAGATCTTAATTATATGGTGTTGAGTTGAAAGAGAAAGAGGGAGAGTGGGAGAGAAGAAATAGATTGAGCTGTAAAACTTAAGAAGGTCCTTGTGTGTACTATGAATTAAGGAGTATATTAACGCAACATAAGCCTAAAGACACCTGCCAAAAAAAGACTTTAAAAATTAAAATATTGTTGGACTGCCCCATCTTTCAGAGCTTGCCTGTGTAATACCTTCCAATGTATTTTTTGCATGATAGGGAAATGGTTCATAGCTCACTTAATACCCTTCATGCTGCAGCCTGCACAAATCTTGAACTTGTTTTTTTCCTCAAAGGGCTAGCTGGCCATTAACCTCTGTGACCACCCTTCATCCTTTTCCACACCACCACCAGATGGCCTTCTCTTCTCCAAGTTACATAACATTATGCCACTTCTTATATATTTGATTTTATTATTATTTAGTCACCTAAGAGCTCTTTTGAGCTAGTTCCAAAGACTGTCTGTCCTCTCTTTAAAATTGTGGAACCTTGAACCAGGTACAATGATAATGAAAACAGGAGATGACCTTCCGCTTTCTTTACTTCTGCTTCATAAAACCCAGTTCTAGCCATCTCCAAAAGGTGCTATTCTACTCCTTAGGAAGAGGGTGAGGAATACATAATAAAATGATAGATACTTCCAGGCATAAGTTATTGAATTAAAGTTTTTTCTAAAACAGATTTCACTCTTAAGTACTAGTAGACTAAAAATTTGGAAAGAAGTGAAGGGATATAAGAACTAGCTAGGGAAGATTGCTAAGTTTCTTAGGGAGAAATCACACAGGAAGGAAATGGAAATAACATCAACAAAGACTGGATTATCTAAGCAGATTTGTCATGTCCTTAAGAATTCCAGGAAACTTCCATAGTAATCGGTCTAGATCCAAATAGCAAGCATGACTGCCATTAGCTTCCTGCCCAGTGTACACTAAGAGATTAGAACTGATCAATGTCTGCCTTAGGTTGTTTGTGTTTTTGTTTTTAACATAAAGAGATGGAGTAGTTCTGAAAGATTAGGCAAGGCTTTCATGTTTGGTCACATTTTAGTAAAACTACCAAAAGCAAATTACAGGAAATTATATGAGGATGGGTAAAAATTAACTCTTCTACTTTTAAAAGAGCTTCTATCACTGTCTAAACATAAGCTAACATTAGAACCTGAAGCAAATAGAGTAACTTGACCTTGTGATGAACAATTCCTTGAACCCCCAGTGTTCCTACTGAACCTCTTTTTGGCAAGCCAATATAAATATACCTGCTCTCCATCTAGGCAGGATGGATACAGGGAACCCGAGTCATGGGCAGAAACACCAGAATGAGACATGAGCAAGCCTGGGTTCCAGAGTCAACTACCAACCAATGAATGCTAAATCCTAAAATTTAGGGCAACTCACTTTATTCTCTTGTACCTTCATGAATTGTATTCATAGGAGACCACATAGTTTATTGCTCAGGACAGGCATTTTTGAGAATAAAAGCAGGTGCCACTAATAATCCATGAGGGCAACTAATCTTTTGGGCTCCCTCTTGCTTTAAAATTCCATTACAGCTGAATTAGAGCTGAAAATAAGACCCAGGTTCCTGATCACCAGACCTTTCTGCCAGGACTTATCTCCATTGGCTTCTGTGGAAGGGCAATGAACATAAAGATCAATGAAGGCACTTTCCCAGCACATAAACAGGAAAAGCCGACCTGCACCTGCTTGCTCATGTACTCACACGCCCCAAAACACATGTGTCCAGAACCAACAGCACTCTACTGTCACTGAAAGGCAGGGGTGGCCAAGAGAGCCAGGGCCAGGATGAGAGCAGATGCACCCCCACTTTACCCACTGCTGTATCAGGAGACTCTCTTCTAATTTGCAGCTTCAAGCCTGTTCTCCACCAGCTCACCTGAGGTGAGCAGACAGAATGGGTGTGGTCCAAGGGCTGTCTTGGAATCCTCAGGTGTTGGTCTTTAAATGAACAGGTTAGTACTTTATAAACCACTCCAGGCCAGAGGCCACCCTTCTGCCAACAATTTTATTTTTGCATAGCCCTGTCCCCATACCCATTCACTTAGCTTTTTAAAAGTTTAAGGCAGCCATCAACGATTTCTAAAAATTAATCCAGCTTAGGTTATGACACAGCTTTAAAAATGTCCCAGTGCACTAAGACATTCACACTAAGAGAATTTGTAAATAAAAGTGAAGGGAAAAAGTGTTCAAAGAAAAGTCATCCAAAGAAGTCAGAAATTCTGTCACTTATACAAAACATTTTTACCAGCTGTGCAAACCTATCACTCATTTTTTTAAAAAAATTATTATTATTATTATTATTATTATTATTATTATTTTGGTGAAACTTTAAATGACAAGAAGAACCATTTGGCTTCCAAATGGCAGCATTAAACCAGCACTGTCAACCACCCTGATGTCAACAGTCTAATCTTTTTCCCCAGAGCTTGAATCTCCTGTCTTCCAGTCTCCCGGGGCTCAGGATGGTGCTTACCTTACCTCTCCTCTCCTCACTGCTACTCTCACCACTGAAGACTCTGTGCCATTTGACTGCCCAGCTGCCCTGCCACCTGCAGGTTCTGCTTCCCACCTGGCCACTCTCCTCTTCAGGGGCAGGACATGACACAGGCAGCTGCCACTTGCTAATAGGAGCTGCAGCAATTGCAGCTCTCCCATAGAAGAAAGGGCTATCAAGGTTCCAGAGTCACAGGAACTGAGGGGGCCTCCTGCCCCAGGCTGCAGGACTGAGTCCCTAAGGAAGGAGCTCCCTTGAGCAAACTGCTCTGCCAGTGGCAGCCTTGCACTCCAGAGAAGGAACCAGGTAATATTGATAAAGCTCCATGAGCAGAATTTCTTGACATTTTGTCTCTACCGTAGTGACCTTAAGGCAGCTAGCTCTCAAATTTTCAGAAGGAAAAACAAAATGAAGCTCCCTCCAATGAAGACAAATGCATTTAACAACAACAACAACAACAACAACAACAACAACAACAACAAAACTGATTCAGAAAAAAAAAAATCTCTCCGGGTCCATAGTCTGTAGGGAATTCTCTATGGATGTGATTTGAGGGATTCTACTGAAAACCCTTAATATTGGTATGTTATCACCCAGGAAGTTGCTTGGAATTCTAACCAGTAGTGACTATAAATTTTGCCTGAAACTTTGATTCTCCTAATTGCCCCAAATGGTAATTGTATTTATATAACATTTCAAAGAACTCCCAGATATATTATCTTGCTGGAACCTATTTAATATACCAGGGAGGAACAGAACTCATTAAATAATTATTGTCTGTTAACATCATAACTTTAATTATTTTTCCAGAGATGAGTAAGCAAAATTTTGAGGGGACGAGACCCCGGAAATTGGGCACATTTAGATTGGAAGGGAGATGGGAAACCACCTACAACATGGCCAGCTGGCCCAAGCACCCAGCTGAGAATCCCTGTATCCACTTAACAGGTGCCTAAGTGAGGAATAGACAGAAAGACGAACTTTACCTACTCTTCTGCTTCTGCCAGGGCTGATCTGGAAATTACCATGAAAAGACCCTGTAGTGCCAAATAGGCTCATCCCAATGCTGAGAACTAGGTCCTGAAGGAAAAACTTTGCTGTCCCCAGAGCAAAGTGCCCTGTGCAACTGTTGCTATTCTTTTCAATAATTATAATCCTCTGGCTTATACCAGATATTATGTAGGGAACAAAAGGAAGCTTAGTTTTGAAACATCCCATTTCATCATCCCTCCTCACACATTAGCACAATCTTTAAATAGCGCACCTTTGAGGCTCTGAATAATTCCTTGCACTAGCCACCCGAGTACTGGATTCCAAGGATGTGCTTGAAACACACTGGGTGCCCCATCCTAGTTAGAGCTTGAAGTATGGTTTTTGAGGACCTGGAAGTGACAGTATCAGGGCCCCTCTTCCACTAAGGTCCTAATGCTGTCCTTCTCCCGTGGCCAGGGAAAGACCGTCCCCTCTCTCTGGGCCTCACTATCCTCATGTGTGAACTGAGGGGTTTGTGTTTCACTAGTTTTCCTACCTGGCTGAAAATCAGAATCACTTGAGAAGTTTTAAAAACCAATGGCAGAACACACACCCTGGAGTTCTCACTTAATTGTCTGGGGTGGGGCCCAGACCCTGGTATTTTTATAAACAGTTCTCCAAGTCCGAAACGAAGTTAGGTCTCTGGGACCCTCCCAGTTCTACAAAAGTCCACAGTCCTGATGGTCTGGTCTTCTACTTCAGTGGTCTCCAATCTTTTGAGGGACCATTGCTCCTATGAGAATCTAATGCCTGATGATCTGAGGTGGAGCTGAGGCAGTGATGCTAGTGCTGGGGAGCAGCTGCAAATACAGATGAAGCTTTGCTCACCCTCCGCTCACCTCCTGCTGTGGGTTTGGTTCCTAACAGGCCACAGACTGGAATCGGATTTGGGGACCCCTGCTCTACTTTACATATTGAATTAATTTTTTTCCAGACATACTCATTTTTTATTTTCAATATGTTGTGTAAGCTGATTTTTTAAATGGTTTTAATTATTAAAAAAAGATAAATTGTTATTTGTTGGGGTATAATTGGTATATAATACTGCACATGTCTAAAGTAAACAATCTAATAAATTTTCACATATAAGAAATGGTTACCACAATCACAATAGTGAACATATCCATCACCCTCAAAGTCTCCTGTGCCCTTTGGTAATCCCTCCGACCCTCTGCTCCTTGCTCCCCTTCCACACATAACAACTGATCTGCTTTCTGTTACTAAAGATTAGTTTGCATTTTCTATTGTTTTACACCAATGGAATCACACAGTATGTACCCTTTTCTTCCTGGCATCTTATTAGTTATGTCCTTGTATTTTAGATTTCAAGCTCTTTGAGAACAGGAGCCATCTTTTATTTCTTTTCTCTTCCTCCAGCCCCCAACTTAATTTTTTTTTTAGAGAACCCCCTTAATCATTATTTTCTTGGTCAAAATCAGACCTTTATGACCTTACAACTGAGCTTCAATTCAGTGGCCAAGAAGTTCCTTCCATGTTAAAGATCTCAACTTCCTACGACTTCTCTGTAGACTCCATCAGCAGCTTCAGCTCAGTTTAAAAAAATAATGCATTAGCTTAAACCAGAGGTCTTCATTTAGGGTCATGGACTTCTAGGGATCCAGAAAATGAGCATCAAAGTGTGTGTTGGAGCCAGAGGGATGGGGAAAAAACCTGTGAAAAGTTCTTGGTTTTTGCCAGATTTTTAATCTTAATCACAAGGTTCTTGACCCAAAGGGAGGAACTGTGGCATTAACATTGTGCTTCACCCCTTATTATGTTCCTACATGCATTTCGTGAATATGACGTCTAATTATGAATCCTCCACTATCTGCTCCCCCTTCTCTTTTTTTCCCTCCTCCCCAGTACCTTTATTTTGTTCTTCACCTGCTCTGGTTATACTAACCCTTCTTAACCAAATACACTCCAGACCTTGTCACATGAAGTGCTACTTCACGGGGACTTTTTGCATTCCTTGTCTCTTTAAAATTATCTCGCCTAAGCTATGTGGTATGTTGTGCCTTTTTATTCAATAATTCTCATTCCACTTTACTTAATAGCTTACCTGGATATCTGAACACCATTGTGCTCCAATATCATACACCTACGTTCCTTCAAACCCCAGAGTACAGGATTCCCTTTCATCTTAAACAAGATCAGTGTTTTCATTGTCATAACAGATAAGTATTATGAGAACCAGAAATATAATAAAAAACACTACAAATTCACAATCGAGTCACCTCTATTCAATCCAGAGACACCTCCCTTCTCTACCTATGTAGTACACAAAAATATTTTTAACTGATATTATGTCTGATTTTAGACTGAGATGTAGAATAGCAATATCGGCTTCTAAGTGATAACTTTGTATGCATCTGGCACAGTCAAGCAAGCACCAGTTTCAAAGTGCCTTTCAGAGATAGGAGAGAGCAAGAAAAACATCTTACCTGCTGGTCAAAAGGCCAGCACAGACACCTCTTTGCCCCAAATTCACCTCAACCCCATGCACATTTGCAAGGATCTGAAATCTTACACCTAGTAGCATTTTCTGGCTCTCTTCTTGGGACTCTTTCACCTCCACAGCTTCCAACAGAATAGCAAATACAGTCACTGTAGCATCTGAGTTGTTTATATACAAAGTTCTTTCCTCTGCATTAAAGGCAAAGATCTGAAAGTTACTTACGTGGAAGTGGCAAAGGCAAGCCCTGGATTCGGAAGCCAAGTTCTCTGATGCCAGCCTGCTTAAATAGCCGGGCTGACTGACGCAGGCTGTTGATAGCACGTTATTTATGCCTGTGAGTGCACACTCAAGCAAGGACCTGAAAAACCTGCAGCGTGGGCAGGAGGAAAACAACTGAAAGCATGCCGAGGTTACATCTCTCCTTGTTATTCAGGTTTGGTATTCAGGCGGTGACTTCTGAGAGTCTCGTGGAACTTTCTCAGCACTACCTTCTTGTTTCTGATCTCTTTCTTAGCCAAGTGAGACTCTTCACCAAGATTGGATAAGAGAGATGTTGCCAAGAGAAGGAAGAACTACAGGACCCTGGACCCTCGTGCCAAGTTCTTTATTTTGAATGAGCTTACAGTTAGATGTTTCCTCATTTCAAAGCATAGGCTTGGTGAGGCTGATTTCACAGTTCTGGGGGCTGAGTGCCAAGCTAAGAGCCTGGACAATTGCCCAATCAATGAAAAGTTGTTTTCTTTTTCCAAGCACAGAATGTACAAATAAAGAATAGTTACAAGGAAGGTTCAGGCTTGGATGATACAATTTTAGCTCCCTTTCAAAAACTTTTATAATTTCTTTCCCCCTGCAACTGTACTTTCCTCCCCATTACCCCTCCCCTTCCTTTGTTAATGAAATTCCTATCTAAGAATTGAAACATTCTCCATGACAGCTCAAATAAAAAGCCAGTGTGTGAATAAGCCTGTGGGAAGATGCTCTCCAGAGAGTGTTCAGTGGTTCGTGTGACCATCAGTGGAAATGTTTCTAAGAATGAGGGTATGCATGTGGGTGTGGGGACCCAATTAATCGATGTTTATATGCATTTTGTAGCTGGACAGGGCAGTTAATAGTCAATTGCAGAACACTAAATGCAGTAAGTAGCTATGATTTTGAGAGGATGAAGGAAGGGAGACAGAGTTTGGTGAGATTATTTACAGGAGTATCTGTGTGTATTTGTTAGTACATACAACAGACTGCTCATTGTGCCCAGATACACACATTCTATATTTTTCACTTCACTGGAGAAAGAAAAAGCCCATTGGATTCTCTTGGGAACAGTGGTTGTGAAAGAAGAGCAGCAATCATTCAGAATATTTCTTTTGCCATTGGAAAAGGGAATAAATGGTTATAAAACAAGTGTGGGGGGAAAGTAGGGACAGGAGGCCTAGCGTACCCCAACCCTGGTTACCAGAGGAATTCTTTTGTTTCCTGCCTGATTCATTGCCTGACTTTTGACTGTTCTATGGCCAAATCTGAATTCTTGCCTTTTAGATTTCTTGAATGCAGGGTTTATGTCTTGTTTATCTTTTGATACCCACAGTGCTTGGAACAAATTATGATCATCATATCACGGTCATCATCATCGTCATGTAGAATTAGAGAAACTGACTATGTGCCAGGTTCTATGTAAAGCACTTTACAGTGACTTTGTTTGTTTATTTAATTCTCACAACTCTATGAGTTAGTTTTTTATTATCATCATTTTACAGATGAGGAAACCGCTGCTCAGAAAGATTAAATGACTTTCCCAAGGTCAGAGCATGTGGTAGAGGTTTACACTCAGGACTAGTTTGAATCAATATTTAGAAAGTTGCCTAAGAATATTTTCTTTAGTTGTTTATCATCTATCTGTCTTCCAGAATGTGACTTCCATGACCTTAATGACCTTGTCTACCTTGTCCACTCCTATAACTCCAGCACAGTGTATGGCACATAGTAGATGGTCAATAAATATTTGCTATTTGCTCAGTCTCTAAATTCCTTTGAAGGCTTTGTAACCCAGCAGACAGAGGGGTCTGGCATTAGCAGAGTCTCATCTTGGTTCAGACACATTTTTTTTGCTCCTGCATAATGTGTTGGCTTCAAGCTATTTCTCTTTATCCAGTGTATCATGGAGATGAAACTAAAAGTGGCGAAACCCATAAAGCATGTTAACATCACATAAGAACTCTGCAGGTATGTAGTTTCAGGTTATTCAGTGGTGCAATGAGGTCACCAAGAAACCAGGCTTTTTTTTATTTTTCATTCTCTAGCCCTAAGTATGACCATGTTACCTCCCTCATTGTGGCAAGGTTGCTGCAGTAGCTCTGAATATCACATTCTTAAATAGAATTGTC
This sequence comes from Macroglossus sobrinus, assembly GCA_004027375.1. Taxonomy (NCBI): domain Eukaryota; kingdom Metazoa; phylum Chordata; class Mammalia; order Chiroptera; family Pteropodidae; genus Macroglossus; species Macroglossus sobrinus. Next base: position 47,355 of record PVKZ01003332.1, on the reverse strand, counting down.
CAAAGGCAAGTAGGACGGGGCATGAATTTTCTCGTTAGTATCTCTTTTTATTTGTTAAAGAGGAAAATTTTTCCAGAAGCCACTTATAGACTTCTGGTTATGCCTCCTTGCTGAGAACTGGGTCAAATGACCACTCCATTGGTTAAACCCATCATTTGCAAAGAGAAAATGAATCAGGTTGATTGTGGTTCATCCATGCGCCCCAGGGAAGGAACCACCTTCCCCATACAAATTTCTCTGTTTTCTAGACAAAATCAGGATTCAGTTAACAGGGAAGAAGTAGAAAGTACTACCAATAGCCAATCCAAGAAATTTTTTAAAGTGTGATAACTTAAGCTGCTTTAGTCTTGGCCGTGGCATTGGGTTTCACTGTATCAGTTCTCTATTCCATGCACTTTTTTTTTAAATGAGAAAAGCTCACTTTGGCTCAGCAAAATTAACACTATTTTAACAACCCACAATTGAGAGAAGTAGCTGGCCACAGTGATTTTTTTTCTACAAGTTTAGATCCTAGGTCTTTTTATCACTACTGATTTTCTGCACATCCAAGGAATAACGCACAATCTATTAGCCTCTTATCTTCTCCTATGTCAGATGGGATTGATGATATTATTGATTTTTTTAAAACATCAAGTTGTAAAAATATTGTGAAACAGTCTATAAGCTTTAAGATTCATTTTCCTGCTCTTCCTGTTGTCTGTTATATTTCAAGAGAATCTCATAAGCCCACATGTTTGCATCTGTATCTGCCTGGGACCTCCAGCTGCTCCCTGAGATGTATAAACCAGAAACATATGGCTGATACAGTAATTCTCACATTGTTCTTTGCCTCCTGGTGGTTAGCAAATTTCAAATTAATACCTGCAGTTAGGTAATTATTTTCCTTCTCTTTATTATTTTAGGTCTTTTTCTTGAAGTGGGCTTTAGTAACTCTCTTGCACATTGTCACAGAATAACAGAATTAGGATGAAGGATGAGGTGGGCTAGGCATTACGCTTTGCAAGGAGAGAGCAATGTCTGGTAGAGGTAGGTGTTCAATAAGTGTTTGCTGAGTGACTGGAAGAATGACAGAAAGGAGAGGATGGGTTTCTGAATCATGCAGACTTGGATTCAAGTCCTACCTCTGCTACTTACCATCTATATGTCCAGAGCAAGTTATATAAGTGTTTCTAGATTCAGTTTCCTCATCTGCAAAATGGAAATAATGATGCTTCTCTCACAGATTTGCTGTAAGGAGGAGAGATAATATGTTAAGCACATAGCATAATGCCTAAGACATAGTATACACTCATGAATGGTAGGACTATTAACAGTTACAGCAAATAGCCAGATTTTCCTTAATCATTTTTGTGGAACTCACACATTTTTGTAAAACCACCAAGTACTACAGCAAACAAGGGTGTTTCATAGAGCCACATGGAGATCACTGAAGTACAGAGGGTCACTTTATGAATGGGGAGCATATGGAACCAAGCAACAGAGCAGAGAGACAAAAGTCATTCATTAGGGGACAAAAAACTACCAAAAGCATTTTTAAAAATTCACCATGAAGGATAGAAATCCCCAAGGGCTAAAATCTGACTTATAAAGAAACAAATTAAGAAGAGGAGTAGCCAGAGTATAGAAGCATACTGACTGAAAGTTCTGCCCCCAAAATATGAACTTACAGAAAGAGAGATTGAGAATTGTCTGCAGATGGTATGGAAATTCTGACTCCTTGATTGCCCTTCCTGGTCCAGCCTGACCTAGATGCAGAATAGTGTGGGAAGTAGAAAAGGATCAGCAGATGACAGAGAACAGAGACACAGAAAAAGGATGCCAGCTGGCCTAGGCTGGAAATGTATCTCTTTGCTGCTTTTGACAGAGGGTTTTACAAGTTCTCTGATGAAGAGATTAAACATTTTAACATGATCACTCTCTCTGTATTCTTTGTAGCTTTTTGTATGCCCAGTAACAATTGAGTCATCCTTTTGGTGAACTGTAGGTATTTCACTCTAGGCGTAGACTCCATCATCATATCTAATCCATTTGTTGTCCTCATGGAATCCTGAGTCAGCTGATGGCTGGGAGTTAGGGTGCTGGGCCCATAGCAACGCCCATTACAAAGGTGTGTAGGGAAGGCTTTATATCTGGTATGGCCTATATTCTTTGATTTAAGAATCACAATTTCTTCTCATTCCACTTAATTTCACCCAGAGTCTAATGAACAAGGAGATAACAAGCATTGTCTTTCTTAGAAATCTTACTCATGCTATTGGTTGGAAGAATAGGCCCTTGGTAACAGGGAGCTCACCCCACCTATGGAAGGAGGGAGGGGGATGCATCTTTCTTCACCATAAATGTCTCATTTCTCTCTCTCAGCATTAGGACTTGTTGGCAGTAGCTGCACAAGAAGCTGTATGGCAACATTCTCAAGAGGGGCGAGGGTGGAACCTCACCCAAGAGGCTACCTCTTTCATGAATGATAGGGAGATATTGCAGTTTGGGGCCACCTCCACCTAACTGTAATCCCCTTACACACAGGGCAAGAACAGAGTGTCCCTGTATCCACCACTGAACTTTCAGGGATGGGCTCTGTGCTTTCAGAAAGCAGTAGGGTGGGGAGATGGGACAAAGAAAAGAAAAAACCTCTGGTAGAAACCTTGCTTGACTAGACGTCAAACTTGGGCGCAGTTCGTGCTCCTAATTGTGCACATCACAACCTTCGTAGGCTCTTCTACTGTGACTCCCAGAGCTCTGGGAAGGCCTCACTCCTGTCCCACGGGTACCCCAGCCCAGAGTTCCATCTGTTTAAGATACCTGACTTCTATAAATAGTTTCACTTAGGAACAGAGAGGAAGAAGAAAGTAGGACAAAACTAGCAGATACATAAAGTTTAAAGACAAAACCAAAGAAAGAAAAGAAAGAAAGAAAATTACATGTTTGACACTGGAGAAAAAGTTTAAAATAATTTGGACTAAAATCATGAATCAATTGAAGGAAGATGTGTTTTCATTAGAAGCTACAAATGTTTTTCTCCCTCCCTCCTGCTCTTCATCTCAAAGGCACCAAGGAGGACTCACATTTTGATTCTGGAAGCTCCCATCTCCTCCCCATGCCTCAGCCCCCTTTATACAGAAGGAAGTTGCACTAGATGATCTCTCTGAGGTCCTTTCTGTTTTAATCTTCTTTCCTCCAAGGAGAGAGAATCAGGTAGATGGAGAGGAGGGGCTCAAAGCTGCCATAAGGGTAGGTTAGCTCCCCCATCGTAGGGCTTTGAGAAAGCCTCAATACACAGGTTTAACTTCGCCAACTGTTAGGACGTTGAAACACTACACTCCTTTACCATTGGCATGTAGCCACTCCCCAAGGATCCTAAGTTCTCCCCTTCAAAATGTGGGCCTCTCCCAGACCTCCTAGGCTCCAGCATCTAGAGGGTAACACCTGGCACGGAGTGCGTGTGTGTGTGCATGCATGTGTGTGTGTGTGTGTGTGTGTGTGTGTGTGTGTAAGGGGGGAGCAGCCAGGACAATGCTTCACATACAGTATTTCAACCAGGTATTTGGTCAGTGCCTGGCCTTCTACTGTGGTGAAGGGAAACAGTTTGAAAGAGAAAAACCCTTGGAGAGAGTGGAAGAGAAGAAAGGAAGGAAAGAAGGAAGGAAGGAAGGAAGGAAGGAAGGAAGGAAGGAAGGAAGGAAGGAAGGAAGGAAGGAAGGAAGGAATTAAAATTTCTGAAGGTCTTGATTTCTGCTTTTGGCAAAAATATGCAGTGGTCTAATTTTGTTAACTAATTCAGTGCAATTCTCCTCTGTTTATTTCAGCAAAAACCTTCCTCCTCCACAGCTGCCTCTGAGATTTCTATAGCAAGGCCCTGGCAATGCAGTAGGTAATGATCTGAGGTCTCGTGTAAAATGTCTCTGACATAGAGAATTACATAAATGGTGGTGTGCACTCTTGCATCTGGCTTTCCTCTCTCTGGAGAGTCAGCTCTTGGACTAGTCTTTCCAGTGGGTTCTGAGTAACCTGCAGAAGGGCCCAGTTTCTGGGTTAATCTCCCTGAGCTGACGTTCCTGATTTTGTTCTCTGACTCAGAGGGAATGAACTCTGAATTCTTTATGGTGCGGCCAGTAGATGTTCATCTATTCCAGGGCCAGATCTCAGGCTGAGGACAAGTTAGGGTTGTATGGGGGTTTGGAAGAAAGGCTTTGGAGACAGTGTGGACCTGGTTTAAACCTCAGGTGATCGACTTTCTTGACTTCCCCAGAACTGTCCTGGTTTTAGCACCAAGAGTCCTACGACCCCCCAGGCCCCCGGTCCCGGATGGTATGTCACCCTATCCTAGTTCTCTTAACTTCATAACCAGTAATTTAACCTCTTTGAACCTTAATTTCCTCATATGTGAAATGAAGATAATGATAAATAGCCTCATGCAGTATTTGAGGACTAGGATTGATATCTATCAAAATAATGTTTGGGAAAAAATGAGAGAATTGGGTGACAAAAATGTGTTTCTGCCTCTGTTCCAAGAAGGAGTAGCTGTCTCCTCTCTCGGTGTGTTTTGACTTTTCCAAGTGGAGATGTGAGGGCAGCACTTGAGGATTCTGAAACAGTCTTCAGAAAGGCCCTGACTGGCTAATGCAGAAGGATGGATTAAGGACTCTCCCAGCCCTGTGATTATCTGATTAAGTGTAAATGGCAGAAGCAGCTGCCTGCTTTCAGAAGTCACTTTCAGCAGCTACTACTTGGGAGCAACAAATAAGGGATTATGAAGCCTTTTCTTTACAGTGTCTTTGTTGCCCTTCAGCTATTGTCTGAAGAGATACTTAACTAATAGCCATGTTCCGAATAATTATTTGCCAGTAACTAATGTTTCAGGGCTGAAAAAGGAAAAGAAGTCTATGTTTTAAAAGGACTCCCTTGCAAGGCATTTTGTAGTGCAAGGGTAGATTTCACAGGCATCTTAATCCCTGGCAGTAAAGGCTGAGGGCTGTCTTGGAGACCAGAAACTGCAAGAAAAAACTCTCATAACGGAAAGGGAGGGAGGTTACTTATTCAAATGCCCTGATAGAAGAAGACCTTAATCAAAGACACCGAAGAAAACAAGCCACAGGCTGATAGAGAGTATTTGAAACATGAAAAGTGTCAAAGGAATCCATACTTGCAAATATCTTCACCATTGTGGCCTTCCCATCCCCATCTCAAATGAAATAAGAATTATTTGAATTAGTGCCAGATTCTAGTTGAAAACAGAAGTCTTCAAAAGTTAGAAAATTCAACATGCAAGACTCTGGCACCAGTGATAACTAACTAGTTCATGCCGAAGGAAATTGATGGCACAGTTTTGCACAATTAAGACACCTTCAGGAGCAGAAAGCAAAAAGGATCTCCAATCCAGAATTTACTTATTTACATAAACATTAGTAGTTTCAAATTCTGTGGTGCCTCCTTCACATTTACATTCTAAATTAACCACCTAGCAGAATGTCAAGGAGAGCAATATTGCTGGGTTTTGGTGACACACAAAACTGCCTGTCAGACTCTGGAGAGATCTGCAAAGTAAATGTTTCTAAGTTACCAAATCACCTTTTCTTCTGTTCTTTCTACCCTTTTTGTAAGGAAAATTAAATTCCAAAACAGTTTATTTAAAGTCAGGAAATTTGATTATGCGTTAAATCAGATTAACGCATAAAGGCATGCCCATTAGCCATTCTGCATAATAAATCACTCAAAGCTCCATGACTGAAATTAAACACAATCATTTTATTACCTCTCTCCATTTCTGTGGTCAGGAATTTAGGGAGGGATGGGTGGGGAGATTCTGGTCTGGAGTTCCTCATGTGGTTGCAATCAGACAGTCGCTGGAGCTAGAACAGCACAGGGGCTGGAGCCGCCGAAGTCTTGCCAGGTATCTCTCTCTATGTGTCTCTCCATAAGAGCTGGTTTGAGCTTCCTCACAACATGGCAGCTTCAGGGCAACTAAAAAGTTCCAGTGCAAGTATTTCAGTTCCCAGAGTAGCAGCTACATCAACCCTTATGACATGACGTAGAAGTCATGTAGCCTCATGTGTACCACATTCTGTTGGTTACAAGAGAGTCACAAGTCCACCCAGATTCAAGGGGAATTAGTTTTAGTTCTTAATGGAGAAAGATGAGGTTCTAAAAAAGCAATAAAGAATAGGAGATGTCGTGGTTGTCTTTGGAAGGTACAATATGCCATAAGGTATAAATAACTGATGCTCATAACCTTTAAAGGGAATTTTGTATTTTAAGAAAATAATATGTGAAGCTAAATAAATCTCTTAATTAGTGGAATAAGTACTGAAGAATTTTGCAGTAACCACTTTTAATCTCTTCTTCTTCACGTTACCTCTGGTTCTTTAGGGTGTGATATGCTGTGTTAGTTTGCTAGAGCTTCCATAACAAAGGACCATAAACTGGGTGGCTTAAACAACAGAAATTTATTGGCTCATGGTTCTGAAGGACATAAATTTGAGATTAAAGTCTCAGCCTGGTTGATTCCTTCCAAGGGCTTTGAGAGGATACCTTTCCATGTCTCTCCCCTGGCTTCTGGTGGTTACTGGCAGTCTTCGCCATTCCTTGTCTTGTAGACACATCACTCCAATCTCTGCCTTAATCTCCACATGGTGTTCTCCCTGAGCACATGTGTCATATTGGATTAGTGTAGTCCCCTATTCTAGTACAGCCTCATTTAAACGAATCACATCAGCAATGATCCCATTTCCAAATGAGGTCACATTCCGAGGTGCTGATGGTTATTCCTTCAACATGTGGGTTTTGAGGGGACACAATTTAACCCATAACATGTTTCTTATTTTCTGAAGGGAAGAGCTTTTTTTGATTTTGTTCCTGAAAGTATGAATAGGGGAGTGGGACCCAATCTCAGCTAAAATTTTCCAAATTTATATCTTTTTTTCTCCCCCTATGGCCTTTGCCATTTTCTCTTACCTAGTAAACACTTATAAAATTTGAGTACAGATTTCTATTAAAGTTTTTAATGCCATTAGAGTAGTTTAGGATTAAATGTCCTTTTTATTAAAATGAAATGATCAAATGTGGTTATGAAGTCTCATTCCCTCCCAAATTTTCTATAGTCCTAATGCCCCAAGTTATGTGATTTCAAATTGCACAGGATTTTCCAAGACTTTATCTTCCTTATAAGCTGGGGCTCACCTATGCAGAAACCTAGTTCATTAAGGAGGCTTTAAGAGAACTTTATTGACCCTAGGATAGGGTGACTTTGGGGATTCAAGATTTTTCTCTCTCAATATTACATAGACATTTAAATATTTATTTCCTTTGGAGGTTTAAAGTGAAAAGAAAGAAAGACAAGTACATCCTGCTACCTCATTAAGGAAACCACAAGTCTTTGGTGTTCTTGCCATAGCACTTATCTTGCTCTTGATATTTTCAAAATACTGTCCAATCGTTAAATAGTTCCAAGTACATCTTTGCAAAATGTAAGAATTCTTGCCATTTTTAGTAAAGGAAATTGAAGAAAAAAAGCACCAAGGTGACCTGTGCAAGGTGATATAACAAATCGGGAGCAGACCCAGGTGTCTGCTGTCTCATGAACAAAAACTGTGTCCTGTGCAAGTTGTATCCCTTTTAACTCTTTTCCAGCACTCACTTTCCCCTTTGCTCTGCAGTCATTGGAGGAGCAACAGGAAAAGCAAGAGTTAGCAGATGCCCAGCAAACAAGGATGATGCCCAGCAGATATCTACTGGAAGTGGGCTTGTTATTAGTGTTTGTAAAATACCCTGTAGAGAGTCCTAGAAATCTTAAGGGGAACCTTTGGGATCTGAAGCCATGAGTCAACAACTCAGCATCTGGTGCAACCTCTTTTGTACCCACTGGAACATTCAGGTCTCATAAATAATAGTGGAAAAGGTATAGAAGGTATTCTTTTCTAGGACTATTAGTCCTAGAAAACTAATCTTCTTGATCATAGGATCTATTAGAAACAAGCCCTCTGAAATTCTTTGGTCTAGTCTTAAGTCAATAAACAGCAACAACAAACTTTAAGAACTTAAAAATTCTAAGAAGGTGTTAAAAGAATGAATCCCAGACATCTTAAGTGACTGTCTCCCCAGGAAGACTGGGAGCCATCATAACACCATCTATTATTTGCAAAGTTCTCATTTTTTTCTCTGGTGAGAGAAGATTGCACATAATTGGCTGGTCCTAAACTTGAGTGGAGAGGAATCAGTGGCATGCAAACTATTTTATTTATGATAAATTAAGATGCCATCCACACGAGCATTTTACTCTTAGGCAGACCATTGAAGCAAAAAAGCAAATCCAAGTCACATTCTTCTCTCCTGAGGTACCAAGCATACTCTTTCCCTGCTTTTTTCTTTAGTTATTCACCCTGAAGCTTTTTACTCAGCAGAAGTATAGCTAGTAAGATATATATTCACTTTGATTTTATAATATTCACATGGAGTAGCATGTGAGCAAGAAAGAAGTTGAGATTTCTCATTATCATATCAAAATGCTATCTTTGGAATTCAAAGCCCTATGCTTAGAATTTAGGTATAAATTCTAAGGGCTCTAAGCATTTAGGTCTATTTTCATCATCATTTCTAAGAAACTCATTCTATTTCTCATTTCATCTTGGCTGCTGGGAATCTGAGAGCCAAATTTAGTGCTTAATTTCACTTTGTATTCTTAGCTTAGGTTTTCAGGTATAAAATGTTTGTTTTCACAATGTTTATTATTTACCCATGTCTAATGATTTTATCTTTAAAGACTTGTTTTACTGCAAGGTACATCAAATCTTTTTAAAAATAGTTTAAGCATGGTATTAATAATAACAAATACATTTTAAAAATCAATATAATATTCAACACTGAGAATGTCCCTAAAAGCCATAGTTTAATTTGTCCATAGGTTGACAGGAGAATACTGGTAGAAGTAACAAATTCTGACATTTTGCTCAGACATACTCATACTGCTGCACCAGAAGTTAACATATTGAACTCCCTTTGTTTGAATTGTTTAAAGGCACTGCCACAAGCCTCTTGAAGACCTGTCACAGTCACTTAACTCTACCCCTCTTCTAGAACCACTTTGTCAAGTACCTTCTCCACCATCCAGCAACCAAAGGGGCCCTAAAGAATCAGCTACAAGCAGTGACCAGTAGCCATTCTCTCAGGTCAGTGATCTAGCCATTCTGGTTATGTATTTTAATATATCATTTAGAAAGAATGGTTTCACTGTTCTTGCCTCCTTTTAGTGCAAACAGTAGTGTTGCTTATTACCATAAAGCAGGGTCGGGGTGAAGATTCAGATTCTGCAGCTGGACTTATTGGGTTTAAGCCCTGGTTCAGCCTCACATTGTGCCCTAGTGAGTTTCATATCTTCTCCATGCCTCATCTCTTCATCTGGGAGTTGGAGGGTATGGCGATACCTCCCTCACAAGGTTGTTTCGAGGAATGAACGAGTGAATGTTGCTAAAGCAGTTAGAGCAGTGTGTGTAGTAAGCTCAATGCATTAGCTATTATTATGAAGCGTCTATGTGCCAGGCACAGTGCTAAATGCTTTGTGTTTGTAACCTAATTCCCGAAATACCCCATCAAGTGATATTATCATCCCTATTTTAAAGAAATTAATCTAAAAGAAATTAAGAAATGTGCCCAAGGTTACTGTGCTGATGACAGATAGAGCAGCTTTAAACTTCTGTCTCTTTGACCTAGAGCCCATGCTTTCCCATCCATCCTAGAGTTTTCTCCAGTGGAGGCAGCATTTATAGCAAAGAAGAAAGGGTGATGGCCAGCTGTCAAGGTACCTTTGGTGCATTGTGAGCTGCTCAGTAGATAAAAAGAGCCAAGAGAGGATAAATGGCAAACAGAGTGCCCTTCTGACTAGGCATTGGCAGTCATCCCTGACCCCTCCTCTTCCCTTATTCCCAGATCTAGTTACCAAGTACCTCAATTCTGCTCTAGTGATGTCTCTTATATCCCTTCCATTCCTTTCATACCTTACACTAACACTTAATTTCAAGTTCTCATTACCTCATGTCTAGATCATTTCAAAAGCCTCCTAACTCTTCTCTCAGCCTCCATGTCGCTAAGTCACCCCTCCCATAGCCACCACATTATTCCTAAAGAAACTGCTTCTGTCACATGACTTCATTTTTCAAAACCACTCAATATCTACCAAATGCATTCAGCTTTTTAGAATGACATTAGAATTCTCTCTTAATCTAACTCCAGTCTTCATCGTCAAACTGTTCTCTTAGGACTCCTCTGTGAAAATTCTAAGATTTAGACAGGATTGTTTCCTTGTTATTCTTTAACCACGCTATGTTCTTTCCCACATCCAAGATTTACCTACTCCATTCCCCATGACTGTCACAGTCCCCTTTAGTCTTCTAAATCCTGTATGTCCATTCTAACCCACTTGGTCATCCTCCCTGCTGTGACACCTTCCTTCCCCACTTCCAAGAAAGTGGAACATCTCCCTTAACTGAATTATTCCATTCATTTGACACTTAATCTTCACTGCTTTATATTACAAATTCAATTCTTTAATATGCTCTGTTTTCCCAGTTATATTGTAACTGTTTTACAGTCAAAGGAGTGAAGGAGATAGATGATGGGAAGGCTCTGACATGAGGAAGTGGTGAAATAGCCTAGTTAGATTTTTGGACTCAGGAATCAGACAGGCTGGGTTTGAATCACAGCTCTGCACTAACTAACTAGACAGTGCATACCAAGACACCTCATCTCTCAGTGTTCCCATCTGTAAAAAAAGGATAATGACTCTCCCTTCCTCATAGAGTTGTTGTGAAGATTTGATGAATTAATATGTAAAGAGCTCTTACCTAGGGCCTAAAACATAAATAAAGCTCAATCAATACTAGTTATTATCACTTTCATTATCAAACAAGAAAAGAGAGTTTATGATGTCTAGACACCAAATTTAATTTGTATGACAGCACCCAGCTAACTCAGTCAGTAGAGCATGAGACTCTTAATTCGTATAACAATTCTGTGAGGTAATAGGATCATGCTCCAGCTATCTATGCTCTAGCGGTGGAGCCCTCTGACCAGCCTTGAACTGCTAAATCAGGACTTTTACATGAGAGAGAAATACATCTCAGTCACATTTAAGCCATGTTTAACATCCTTTTTGCAGCTGAACTTAATTCCAATAAACACGATTCCTGTCATTCTGGTGCTGGAAACAGTAGCACTTCTCTCTAGTGGCCATTAGGAACTTCATATCTAGTATTTTATACAAATTCTACTAACAGAGAATGACCCAATTTAAATATTTCCCACATTGGTCAGCTGTCTCTTTCAAGTGAGAAGGAGGATATCAGATTGAAGAATAAAAGAGCGAGAGAGAAAGAGGTATAGATTCTTTCGAAGTAGGTGGGGAATGGCAGGACAGGGCTGAACCTGTGGACCCTAGGAAGCCACCACCCATAAACCCCTGGGGGTGCTGGGGCGGGTAGAATTCCATTGTTGGCACAGTCTCTTCAGAAAGTCATGTAGCTGGCATCAGAAGTGGACATTTTGATCTTTGTAGCTCTTAAGCCCAACCTCAGATTAGAAACATGTCTGGAACTAGCTAAGGGTTTTTTTTTTTTTTTCGGTTATGATTTAGCAATCTGCCTTCAGTCATTTGAGCATCTGCACCTTAGAATAAAGAAAAGTAAAATATAAAAACAGTAAGTGGTAAAACTGTGGCACAACACCCCTCATTCCATCTCCTTGCTAGAGGAGTTTGTCATTACAATAGAGCTGTGAATTCTAGTCCCTTACATACTCAGATTCTCTTGCAGCTAGGACATAGATATGAGACCTAATTCGATCCAACTGCTCATAGTGTCTACTGAGCATCTTATGGAGAACATCTTCACGTATAATCCTGTTGACACCTGGTGCCTGGCACTGCTGCAGCAACCCCATTAGCAGAAGGGAAACAAGGTTGACACACCTAGGAAGGTAGAGCCAAAAGATGGACAATATCTGGATCTTTGAGGACATCATTGATCCTATCTTTTAAAGTTGGACTGAATTCAGACTTATTGCTATGTAAAGTGATAAATGTCCTTTTCGTTTAATTAATTTCGGTTACTTGTAGCCAAAAGTATTCTTACTGATGCAGTGGCCAAAAGCATTTTAACATTCTAAGCCATAATGCTATATCTTTATAGGCCACCCTAGTCAAAACAAATGATTCTTGTCCTTGCTAGCATGTCATTTTCCATTTTCTAATTGGAGACAGGCTGAGGAAATATGCTCTATCCACTTAATGGAAGATTATGTAACTAGGTAACCTGAGTTCAAAACCTGGCTTTACCTGTGTGACGTTGGGCAAATTTCTTAACTTCTCTGTGCCTCAGTTTCCGTATCCTTTAAATGGGGACAATAATCATCTTGCTTCATAGGATTGTACTGAGGATCAAATGAGCTAATAACATATATAAAATACTTAGAAAAGTACCTGGCTTATAGTAAGTCATCAAACAATTTACATTAGCTTTATTTTCATCCCCTCTAGCAGTGCACCCTTCTGCATGTTTCCAGGCATTTTGCTGTCACACTTTCCACCCACATTTCCCTTAGCCAAGCACTTCTGAGACTAGCTGAAATGTGGGACAGACGTGGCCAGCTCAGCCCTCTTGCTAGCATGTGTACCAAAAGATCATCGGAAAAGTTTAACAGAAAGTAACAAATATTTTGTCTAGAATATAGAAGCCAAAATTCCCTGTGCTCCCCAAATCCCACACCCTGATGTCCTTCACCCTACACACTGAGACAGAGGGGCAAGAACTTCTCAGGGTTGGTTTTTCTGAAGGCTTCTGGAGAGTGCCCTTAGCACTGAATGTGTCCCTCAGACATCTACAGTCTTGGTGAGTTGAAACAGGAAAACCCCACAGGTCCTCTTACATTACCATCACTTTTTACTTCGCTGCCTGTCATTTCTCTCCCTCCTTAGCTTTTTTGCTGGGTCAAGAATCTCTTCTTGTCTTCTCTGGGAGACTCCTTTTCCCATCGATGATGATTTTACTTCCCTGTCTGGCTACCATCACACAGAAACTGCAGAGGCTGTTTCAGCTTCTTATATCTGCATTATGCTTGTCAATCTAGGTTGGCCTTCAACCAATACTTCTGTATATCTTATTCGTAGAGCCCTTGGCAGCTTTCAAAATACTTTGGCCTAAGTATTTAATCCTCAGAAAAATCTTGTTTAGTGCATGTTTTTATTCCAAACCAGACTCCTCAGGGCTTTTTCCCTTTCTTGTAGAGATCAAGGGCACAGGAAGGTGAAACAAAAATACTTCGCTTTCTTTACAGTGTGAATCTGAGGCAATAAGGACCTCATCCAATTTGACCTTAGCAGTAAGTATTTCAGATGGAGAGAGAGCAAGACCCTGCAGAAATCACCCAAAGTCTACCTGAAACTCAAGGACTTGGTTTTTGAAGGAAAAACAAACACTAGATACTTCTCTGGGTAGAGGGGTCTGGTTCTGACTTCTAACTGCTGGTCTAATGTAAAATAGAGGGAGAGGGAGGAAGAGGGCTCTGGAAACTAACTGACTTCACAAAGTACTTTTCGGTATGAAATCTTTTGCCATTTGTATGTTTGAACCTCAAGAAAGAATGTCTGTTAAAAAGGACTCATAATTAACTGTGCCCAGATTTATAACCAGAAGCTAGCAGCCATTGCTGACAGAGACCTCTCACACACACTTCATTTTAAGGAAAGCCATAGACTGAGCTTTCGACCTCCTATGCTGTACTCTTGCCTTCTGAGTTGACCTTTATAAGGGAGCTCCTGGTATTGTCTTTCAACCAATGGACTGAGACTTACCCGGTCCAATCAAAATTACACAGCCATATCCTCATTTGCATCTATACTGACCAATCAGAATGGCTTCATAATGACCAGTCTGAATGCACAAAGCCAAGCAGTAGGGACTGTGCTATTTAGATTAATCAAAGTTGTGTGACTTGGGTTCATCATTTGCATAAAAATGGACCAATGGTGAACCAAGGTGGGAACTTTTTTCTATAAAATGTAGCCTCCCCTTTGCCTAGGTAGAGGGCACTTTGCGTTTCCACCCAAGGCTGCCTTACTCAGATTTGCAAACAGTTCATGTGAATAAAGTTTCTCTTCTTGCAGTACCTCAAACTGAGAAATTTGTTGACATATGAGACCAAAGAAGCCCAATAATGACCCCCTTCAGATTTCATTGCTCTATCGACTTATTTGTTGGAGAGCCACACAAATACTTATATTGGAAACAAATAGGTTAGAAACTGAGGAGCCCATCCTGACCCTTCAGGGTTGGCGGTTTGAAATTCTCTGTGAACAGGTGATGTGCAGCTGAAATTTGCTGAAACAGGACTGTGAGTTTGTGAAGTTCTGGTTACTGAGTTCTGGCAAGCATCTGTCTGAGTTGCCAGACTTGTGAAAAAGTTCCTTTCATTTCTTCAGGTTTTATTCAATGCCTGGTTGGAAGGCCAAGCATTGTGCTAACCAGAGCAGTACAAGGGACAAATGCTGTTCTTTCCTTTTTTTCTTTTTCTTTTCTGCCTTCCAGGAGATTTTTAAAAAACAAAACAAAAAAAACACCTCACTTTCTACTTTCAAGTACACCCTGTTCCTTCACAAGAGAAAAGAAGTCCACAGAGCAACATTTATTTATATTCAGCTTTCCTTGCTTGTTTTTGGTTCAGGGTTCAGCTCACTGGTTCCCACAGAGTGTAGACCAGCAGGGGAGGTGGGTTTCACAGTAAGAAATAGTAAAAAAAGATCTGCTTTTCCAGAATGCAATGGAAAACCACAATAGTTCTGGACAAGAAGCATAGAATGCAGTGGTGACTTTATTCCCTATTTCCCCACCTTGTATTGGAGCCCGCCCACTTCAGGGCTGGCCAGGCTTACTCATTCATTCCTGCCTGTCAAGTTATCCCTCTGAAAGTGGCTTCTTTGGGGGTAAATGGTGCATCTTTCTTCACTATCACTTGAATGGGCTCTTTCAGGTGGCTTTTATGGTAGAGCAATTACTAACTTAGAAGGAGACAGGTGAACTATCCTTCTAGCTGCTCAGGGTGAAAACTTAGGAATCACCTTGACTCTTCTCTTTCTCATATCTTGCTTCCAGTCTACCAGCATATCCTGTCAGCTCCACATTCAAAATTTATTCAGTATCTATATCAGTTGTGTCTATATCTATAACAATCTAAATTACAACATTTATTCAGTGTATAAAGATTTATTCAGTAGAATACACATATTAAGAAATTTCTTGCAAGGAATTGGGTTATGTAATTGTGGGGGCTGGTCAGGCAAGTCCAAAATCCATAAAGTGGGCCATCGGGACAGGCAAGTGAGAACCCCCAGCACAAGTTGAAGCTGCTGTCAATACACAGATTTCTATTCATTAAGGAACCTTCAGCAATGCTTCAGCAATGATTCAACTGATTGAATCAGGTCTACCTTGAATCTAAGGTAATTTCTTTTACTTAAAATCAGTTAATTAGAAATTTTAATTAAATCTACAAAATATCTTCATAGCAACACCCAGATTAGTGTTTAATTGAATAACTGGGGGCTGTAGCCTAGCCAAGTTGACCCTCAAAACCTCCCATCACATTATTCAGCCTCATCTCTCTCCTCCACAGCCCCTCCCCTGAGCCAAGCCACCATCATTTCTCCCCTGAGCAATCATTTTATTGCTTTAGCCTCATTACCAGTTTCTCTGTTTCTTCTCTTTTCCTCCATACCCTTTTTACCCCTCCCCCTAACTATTTTCAACACAGCTGCTAGAATGACTGTTGGTCCATTGCTCAAGGCCCTCATGGTAAACCAAAGATTTTCACATCCCAATCCCCAGAACCTGTGAATATGTTACCTTATATGGCAAAAGGGACTTTGCAAATGTGCCTAAGGTATGGACCTTGAGATGGGGAGATGATTCTCAATTATCCAGGTGGGTGCAATCTAATTACAAGAGTCCTTAAAAGTGGAAGAAGAAGGCAGAAGAGTAGGTAAGAGAGATGTGCTGTGAAGACTTGAAAATGGAAGAAAGGGCCACAAGCCAATAACAAGGAAAGGGGGACCTCAGTCCTGCAACTGTATGAAACTGCATTCCGCTAATAAAATAATGAGCAAGGAAACAGATTCTCCCCTAGAGCTTCCATAAAAAATGCAGCCCTGCCAACATGATTAAATTCATGTGCTTTGTGTTTCTAGCCTGGTGAGATATGTGTTGGACTTCCCATCTATAAAACTGTAAAATACAAATTTGATTTGTTTAGGCCACAAATTGTGGTAATTTGTTATGGCAGCAATAAAAAGTGAATAAAGCCCGCCAGCAACTTTCCACCATACTCAGCACAAAAACCAAGATCCTCAGAACCCTAACTTCTCCTTCTCTCTGACATCATTTCTTACTATTCTCTCCTACTCACCCTATTACTCTCTCATACTCACCCCTTCGCCCCCTACATCAACTCCAGGACGTGGACCAGAGTGAAGCTCATGAGACACTAGCCTTGAGATATCAAAAAACTCAGTAGCCAAAAAAAATATTTTAATATAAAATCAAAATTAATGCAAAAACTCCATGATACATAAAATATAACAATTTGGAAGAAAGGCAGGATCCAGCCCTGCATGTGCAGAACTCACCTTTCCCTAATCCCAACCCCGATCTTTGGTGCACTCAAGCTCCCAGGCACACTCCAGCAGCACCACTTTTCCACTTGATTTTGAGGCTTCCTCCATCACCTGCTTCGGTCTTTGCCCAAATATCACCTTTCAAAGGAGCCTGACACTTTATTTAAAATTGTAGTCCTCATCAGCTCTCCCTGACCTCCCTCACTCACTTGCTGTATATTTTCCCAAAGTACAATGCACATCTAAAGTTCTATTTTATTCACTTATTACTATAGGGGAGGTAAAATTTCTCTTCTACCTTATTAGGGTTTCTTCCTGAAAGTGTCTTAACAAATTAAGAGGATAAAAGCTTATACATTTTATTTTAATAAAAATTTACATGTACATGGAAGTGCTCAGAGGAAAATGAAGACTCAAAGAAATGTCAAAGGTTAAGTGCTTGTACACTAGGTTAAACAAAAAGTGGTAATTATGAAAAAGTAATCAAAATATATGGGAAGAAGATGAGAGTTATTTTAACAGGGTCTGTTTGTACAAATTTCTCTCAGCCTCAACGCTTCATCTCTGGAGATAAAAATGTTGTCTTTCCTTTAGAACAGGGAGGGTTTCTTTTGCATGGGAGTTTCATCTCCTGTTTTCAGAAAGAAAAGTGGAGGTGCCCTTCTTGCACCTGTTGTTTTCAAGTGCCTTTAGCTCAAAATAATCATTATGCCAAAGCAGCATATTTTGGGGTAATGTGTTTTGAATGCCTTCACTACTTTTTGTTTACTGCTGTCTTACCAAGGTCTGAGAGTTTGTCACATGTAGTAAGTATTCAATAAGAAAGGGAGGGTGGAAAACGTCAATGGGGGAACAGGATGTGTGTATTCAAGGAAGAACTTTCCCATTGGTTTATTGTCTAAAATTCCTGAAGAACTGTAGTAAATTTCAGTCTGTCTCTTTAAGGAAACATCAATTTATAAAGAGAGTTATTTTTTTCTCTCCCAAAGGGGAAAAAAAAACATCAAGAGCCAGTGTGTCCTATCAGATTATTTAGCAGATTTGGATTAACGATTTACTTTCTTTTTTAGGACATTAATTCTGTTTCCACTGAAATTCTGGGAAATGTTTGAATCTCATACAATTTGCCCCAAATCCTATGAGGATGAGTTTCTGTAACCCTATGTTTAATAATGCCTAGAGATATTATTCTCTTTTAGTTCCCCTTCAACAATTAAAAATTCAATTTTAATGATTTTTTTCTGTAATTTTTTTAGTGGATTCAATAATACTATTGTCAAACATCAGTGAAAATTTGCCTCGTAGATAAATTAATTTTTCTGCCACGGTAACAAAAAAAAAATTGTAATAGATATATTCCAAGGTCAATTGGAATGGAAAATAGACCCAAGTTTGACCATCATTCATTGACTGACTAGCACCCATATGACTTAGACGTTGCTTGGAATACATAAGCTGAGATTTAAGCAGAATGAAGTTGCAGATAATGGTACATGCTAAACTATGTGGATTGTGTGCCAAGGTGGCCAATGTGGGCATGTGTAGGACAATTAAGTAGAGGAATTAGGTTAGTAAAGAGAAAAGAAAATAGAGGTGCAAAGGGAAGCAAAGAGGAGGGAGGGAAGAGGGAAGGAGAGAAGGAGGGAAGGGATAGAGGAGGAGTGTGGAGAGAGAGAGAGAGGGAAATCTGAGAGCATTTCTTCCATTCCTGGCAGCAATTCCAATTCCTGTCCTTGATTGTTTGCTTCCTGTGCATGAATTCCCACAGACTCTCTCCATAGCCTTACTTAAGCTAGTTTGAGGAGTTCTCTGTTCTGTGCTTAGAAGAGCTGTATATTCCTGAGGATTATCACTGATTATAGTGCTGTTTGGGAGGCACCAACAATGATAGCATGGCATGATGAGCCAGGGTGATAGTATAGGAAGGAAAGAGAGCTGCTGCTACCTGGACGCCTGAACTGCATATGAATGAGTTTAACCCTTGGCTTGTAGTACTTACTTTTTGCACTTTGACAAAAAAAAAAATCTCCGTCATGCATACCATAAATGCAATATCTTCAGAAATTCTTCTGATGTACGTAGAAAATCACATATCACAGTGTAAACACATTTTGCGGGTCACCTTTCAGGTAATATTCTCTCACTGGCATTTTTAAATTTTGTAATTGTCCTCATAAATATTTTAACTATAAATTAAAACATATATATGTCTCTAATATGTATATAAATACATTTATATATAAAAGATACTATAAATACATATATAAAAATATATATATGTACATATGCATATACCTAAAGCATACTATAGAAAATCTGCTGTTTTGTCATATATAACATATATGCAAGTATAGCATACTGGTCAGGACCATGGCTACAGAGTCAAGCTTTGGGTTTGAATCCTAACTCCACCAGTTACTGTGTGCAGCTCATCATCTCTTTTGCCTCATTTTCCTCACACAGGGAAAACAATAAAACTTGCTTAAAAGACAATTGAGATAACTGATGAGGTAATGCATACAAATAACAGAGTATAATACATCTGGCTGCAAATATTCAATACTTTGGCTTTTATTATAACTAAAATTTTATAGTTTGTAATAATTTAAAAATTACAGAAATGTGAAAATCCTCTGTAATTTTACCCATACCACCCAAGATACCCACTACAACATTTTGGTGCTTGTTTCTTCTTTCCCCATCTCCATTGAGGTCTTTGTGTTTTTCTTGTCCATTTATATGGACTCCTCATGTTAAAAATAATTGTCCTTTCTTTTCATATTTGTTAAATATTTCTCCCAATCTATTGCTTATTTTTTTTGTTTTGATTATTGCCCTGGAGGTCACGTGACAGTTTGATAAACATAATTTCATAGCCTATAGAAATAAGATTTCTGCCCAATCCCAGCGCAATTTCTTTTTCTTTTTCTTTTTTTTTTGAGGAAGTTCAGGGAAGTGTGGATAGTATTAAGACTTCGAGGAGAAGGGCTGGGATTTGGTGCTCAGTGTCACCTTCCATTGTGGTGCACCTTCTGAAATGCCCTCATTCCCATCTTGTCATCAGTTGTGGGTCCATGAAAGTACCAACTTGAGGCCTCTTCAGGTCCACTGTCTGCCAGTGCCACATCTGGAACCCTCCTGACCACATCAGTGATATTGTACTATGCTAGCAGAAGTTCAGGCCTATGGAAAGTGCTGAGGCCAACTCGGGCCTTCCCAGCCTACATAAACCACACCTCATTTCTCCTCTACTCTCTTGCACTAGGCTGAACTTCAGGAACTCTGGAGCCTTTCCAGTTTTCTTCTAGTCTTTAATTTTCAGATGTATTATTCCAGGTGGTAGCAGGGCCCCATCTGAGCAACTTTCTTAGGAAGATGCATATTTGTGTGCAGGAAGTTAGTAGGAGTGGGAGTGGGGAGGCTTTTAAGAGCAACAGATATAACTGGGCAGAGGGAGAAACTGAATTGGTACAGTTGCAGCAGAAGCCACCACCAACTCCTCAAGGAGTTCTGAAGCTGAATGGTCCCTCAGAGTTATCCTAAATTGAGGCAAGGGGGCCAGGACCTTTGTTCTTCCACACAGAAGAATCTTCATTACTGGTTGTCTCTAGGGAGAGGGCATAATCCTAGATAAGGCAGCCCTTTGCAATTCCCAGGGAGGGACTCAGGTAACTCAGGTGAGAGCCATCAGCTATCAAGACTTTTGGAAACTAGAGTAAATGAGTGTTCAGTCCTGAAGTAGGGATGAGGACAGCCTCTACCATTGTGCCCTATGAGCTTCTTTGGACCATGGCTCCTCTGACTTTTTTCATTCCTCAGACCCCAGAATCTTTAACTGGTCTGGAACGGTAGCCTAGGTTTTTTATATTCTTTTTAGTTAGTTGAGTTTGCCTTGAGGCCTGGGATTTTGAAACACCAAAGCCAAAAATGAAACTCCTTTATTAATCATGTTCTGCTGGGTCATCCCTTCCCTGAGACAATGAAACAATGAAACTACCTAAATGTGGGGCTGAGCAAGAGTAACAGGAAATTCCAGGACAAAGGTTTAATCTATTACCTGCCACATTTGGAAAACAATACACAGTGTGTATCTAATGTTTAAATGATTCTCCACAGATTCTTTTTTACCTAGTGAGTATACTGAGCAGAGAGAGGGATTCTCAGAAGGGTACCTTGCTGGGGAAAACATTTCAGATTCTCTGGAGTCTGAGGTGAGAAGGAATTGATGAGATCTTTATATTTAGCCAAAGGGAGTATAATTTATTTATAAATACCAGAACATTGCAGAAGAGTGAGATCTTTTCAGAGGCCAGAAGAGATAAGATCCAGAGAACAGGATGATTCTTGACAGGAGAAGGGAAAGCTCTTCCATTTGAAATGGTGGACAAAAAGAGAAGTGGGAGGGGTGTAGAAGAAACAGTAAGACACTATGGAGTCCCCTTCAAGTGGTGTCTTTCTCTGAAAAACTGGAGACAAGTGTTATAGAACAGAAAGTGTTCATCCACCCAGCCCTAGCAGACCCAAAAACTAAACACCGAAATTGCAGTGTAGAAATATTGGCTATTTTATCGATGAATGGCACCATACAAGAGAATGGGAAGCTAATGCTCAAAAGCTCAAATTCTCTGATGACATATAGGCTACAGATTATATAGGGCAAAATCACAAGATACTAGGGGTCAGAGGTTCAGGATCATGCTGAAAGCAGATTAGTCAGAGGTGAGATAAGAATAATAAATCATTTCTTCAGGTCTTGAGGACAGATCTGAGGTCTTTCCTGGTATCCCTCTGTCTGGTCTCATGGGAAAGTAGCCAAGGGGGTCATTCAAATTTAGGACTCAGGAACTGAAATGTAACTTAGGTCAAGATGTTATCTTGAGCCTGCCAGAGTTCAAGACAGTGTGATCATTAGTCAGGTCGGGCTTCTGCTGCCTCTGGGGATGCTAATTATTCAGGGGGTATAGAGAGAAAAAGAGAAGGTTATAATTTTTAGAGTTAGCATTTAAAACTAAATTTAATCTAAGTCATAAGGACTCTCCATTTCACAAGATAATTTGATGAGAGCAAATGAGGAAATTCATTCTATTCCATCCCATGGAATGAATTTTGAGAAGAGACGAGAGCTTTGAAATAGCCCAATGAAGAGCAAGAGAAAGGCTTTCTCAGGGACATATGGAAGGATCACTGGCAGCATGGGAGCCCCAGAGACAAGCACCACTCACTGAAGTTGGCAGCTTTTTTCGAGCAGAATTGAACAGCACAGATATGGGCTTAGATAAGGAAGAGTGATGATTTATTGCCTTCGTTTTCACTTTTAATTAAAGTATAACATGGGCTGCTGTAGCAAATTACCACAAACTGGGTGACTTAAAAAAGCAGAAATTTATTATCTCACAATGTGGAGGTAGAAGTCTGAAATCAAGAATCTTTCCTTAATTCTACCTCTTCCTGGCTTCTAGTGATTTCTAGCAATCATTGGGGCTCCTTGGCTTGTAGATGCATCACTCCAATTTCTGCTTCTGTTTATATCTGGTCTTATTCTCTCTGTGATTCTCTGTCTGTGTCTCTCTGTCTTCACATAGCCTTCCTATAAGGACATCAGTCATCCAATATGATCTCATCTTAACTAATTACATCTACAAAGACCCTATTTCCAAAAAAGGAATTTTCTGAGGTCCTGGGTGAACATGAATTTTGGAAAGACATTATTCAACCTAGTATACCCTTTTTGTGTCTCTTTCCAGTCACTAGAGCCAAGTTTGTTTATTTTAATTTGGGGAGGGTTTGCCACAGGGTATAATGGAAGGGAAACAGAGCAAGAAATTTGAAAGTGTGAGCAAAGCATTGTTGAGATGATGAAACATGGAGTCTCTATTAGGATGGGAAAGAAGTGAAGACAATATAAACAGGTAGGGGTATATAGAAGAAGAAGAGGGGTCAGGGATTCAAGGTTTTGATAAAGTTGAACAAGAATAACTAAAGGAGACAGATGGAAGGATAGGAGATTGCGCTGAGACAATGGCCATTTGAGTTTGTCTGTTTCTACTCTTGATAGTTCTACTTGTTTATTTTAGAACTATTAATATACTGTTTTAATCACTATAACTCTGACATAATTTTGCTGTTTAAAAGGCCTAGGCTTTCAGGGTTTTTTTTTTCAGAACTTTCTTTGATATTCTAAAATGTTTACTCTTCCAGATTAATTTTTAAAAAATATCAAATTGCAAAAAAAAAAGTGTATTGTGATATTGATTGGAATTGCATTAAACTTTTATATTTAAGAAAAATTGAGATTTTATTTAATATTCCTATCTAGAAACAAATTTTTTCATACTACTTACTCAAGTCCTTCACAACTCTCAATTAAGTTTTATAGTTTTCTTTGTATATACTTTGTAATAGAATAGAAAGTTTTTTTTTCTCAGGGATCCCAGACACCAAAGTTCTGAAAACCTGTATCTTGGAGGAAGGTGGCTACATGGTCCCAGGGGAGTAATTATGCCTTTTGATCACATTCTCAAAAAGTGATATCTTTCAAATGAAAATTAGTTAATATTTTAAGAGTATGATAAAATATGTTCAAGAGAGCAGTCTAGAGGAGAAAAACAAAATGACGTAGATTAATAGAGGCTCTGTTCATCCCCCTGGCGACCAAATCCAAGTTGTGACAGAAATAAGGAGCAAGCAGCAAGGAAACCTGCCTGGAATCTAGATGAACAAGCCATACAACTAGGGAGAAGTCCAAGAAATCACCCTGCAATGGCAGAAGGTAGGACAGGGCGAGGATGTGGGGCTGCCTGGTCCCGAGCAGCTGAGTGGGATGGACGCTTTGGCAGTGGCAGACACTTCTTAAAGTAGCCACGTCTATGAGTGGGTTTTCGCGGTGACTGACCTGCTCTCTCTGAGCACCAGTGCTGATTCAGCTGCTCGCAGGGGACACCAGGGACTTACAGAAAGACATTGTCGGAATCAGGGCCAAGGTGAGACTTGCTCTGTACAGAAGTGCGAGGGGTATCCGTTATTCCCTGTTGAGCCCTCCTTGCTACCAGTGCCCAGACACAGAACTGCCATAGCCATGACATCATCAAACTGAATATCTGAGGTCACTTTGCCCAGAGGGTTCCCTGAAACCCCACCTCCCCCAATTCGGGCCCCACCCAAACCACTTTCAGGTATATCCTCAGCGAATAAGGTGCTCCTTGTTGAGCAGTGCCTAGAATCACACTAGAGGCAGCTGGCCTCGGTTTTCGGTGTGGCCTTTTGAGGCAGTTATAAGCACAGCATCTATAGATTGCTTGCTAAATCCTAATAGATGTTCTCAGAGGAACAGAGGCTTAGGCTAAATTTGGCCTACAGCTGAACCCCTCTCAGGACTATGCCACTGGACATCTACTTCACAAATCCACACTAATAAGACCAAGAGACTTAGGAGCTTTGCTTAATACATAGAAACAGACAAGGAAAGGCAGCCAAAATGGGAAGACAAAGAAGCAGAAACCATATGAGAGAACAGAATAGATATCCAGAAATAATGGAGTCAAGAAATCTAACAGATGCAGAATTCAAAACAATAGTTATAAAGAGGCTCAATGAGCTTTTGAGAAGTGTAGGTAAATTCAGTGAGAACTTCGACAAAGATTAAAAAAAACATAAAAATTGAAATGGAAATTGTAAAAGAGAACCAATCTGAAATGAAGAACACATTATCTGAGATGAGAAGTATATTAAATGGAATAAACAAAGTGAATAAAGAAAAGGATCAAATGACCTATCTAGAGGACAGGAAAGCAGAGGACACTCAATCAGAATGGCAAGAGATAAGATGCCAAGACTATAAAAACAATTTAAGGAGCATATGGGACACTATCAAGGGTTCAAATATCTGTCTGATTGGGGTAACTGAAGAAAGCTAAAATTTTGAACAGCTATTTGAATTAATAATGATGGAAAACTTCCCTCACCTGGTGAAGGAAATGGACATAAAACTCCAAGAAACTCAGAGAACCCAAAAAATCAGGGATCCAAAGAGGCCCACACCAATACACATCATAATTAAAATGCCAAAGGTTAAATACAAAAAAATAGAATATTAAAAGCAGCAAGAGAAAAACAGATAGTTACCTATAAGGGAACATCCATAAGACTGGCAGTTGATTTCTGAAAAGAAACTATACAGGTCAGAAGGGCTTGGAAAAAAATATTTGTCATGATGAAGACCCAGGATTTACAACCAAGAATACTTTATTCAGCAAAGCTATCATTTAGAGTTATAGGACAGATAAAGAGCTTCCCAGACAAAAATAAGCTAAAGAAATTTATCACTGCCAAGTCAGTATTATAGGGAACGTTGAAGGGAATTCTTTAAGAATGAAAAGCATGTATCAAAAACAGGAATAAAGGATGGTAACATCATTCCTATCCATAAGTACCTCAAATGGAAAAGAATTAAGAGCTCCAACCAAAAAATAGAGTAGCTGAAAGGATAAGAAAACAAGACCCCTACATATGCTGTGTACAAGAGTCTCACTTCAAATTAAAAGACACACACAGACTAAAAGGAAGGAGATGGAAAAAGATATTGCTTTGATAGACCTAGAAGGTATCTAAGTCAGAGAAAGATAAAGATAAACAAACACTATATGATTTCACTTATATGTGGAATTTAAGGAATAAAAAGAACAAACTAATCAAAAACAGACTCACAAATATAGTGGACAACTTGGTGATGGAAAGAGGGGAGGGGTGGTTGTGGGGCTGGGAGAATGGAATGAATGATTAAAAAAGTACAAATTAGTAGCTGATGGACGATCACAGGGATGGGGAGCATGGCATAGGGAGGCAGTTAGCATTAATATGTTGGCTAGGTGGAGGGACAGGGGAGGGAGGGAGCAACTAGGAAGATTGTTTTATGAACTACGTAGATGTCTAACCAATGTATTGTATACTTGAAACTAATTAAAATAAATATTTTTTTAAAAAAGCAGTATAAAGACAAGAATGTGAACATTAAACAAAATGAAATATCAATACACGCT
The DNA here is from genome assembly GCA_004027375.1 of Macroglossus sobrinus. Classification (NCBI taxonomy): domain Eukaryota; kingdom Metazoa; phylum Chordata; class Mammalia; order Chiroptera; family Pteropodidae; genus Macroglossus; species Macroglossus sobrinus. The sequence continues at coordinate 21,675 of PVKZ01003332.1, read as the reverse complement.
ACATCATCAGTGAACCTTGAAATTATTATATCAAGAGAAAAGAGCCAGACAAGAAAGGCCACATATTCCATTTATAGGAAGTGTCCAGAATAGGTAAATCCATAGAGAGAAAGCAATGATTCCCAGGGGTTGGAAGAAGAGGGGAATGGACAGTGACTTCTTAATGGGTATAAGGTTTCCTTTTGGGATGACGAGAATGTTCTGGGACTAGATAGTGGTAATGGTTGCTCAACATTTTGAATGTACCAAATGCCACTGAAGTGTACATTTTAAAAATGGTTAAAATGGTGAATTTTATGTTATGTGCATTTTACAGTGTATGCATACATGCACTCACACACACACAAGACTCATGCTGTGAAAAAAAAAAAACAGGGAAAGCAGGCACAGGGTATTCCTTTATTACATAATTGCTCCCCCACTTCATCACCACCTCCTGCCCAGGACACAGGCCCAGTCCCAAACCCTGGTCAGGCTTCTTCCCTTGATCCTTGACCTGGCTGTACCCCTGCAGGAGGAACTCATGTGTCCTATCCACAGGCGTGAACTAGACCTCTAAGGTGCCTTGGAGATTACAAATTTGAGATTCTCTGATCTTATGATTCATTTGGAGGACACTCCTTCATCTTATTTTTCCCACAGACTCTCCTACTTAGAGATATACCAGTATGACATACAGACAAAGGAGCAAGAAATCTGGAATCTATTGGATCCACATTCAAGCCTCCACTTTGTCAATGCACTTGCTGTGTGACCGTAGGCTCATGATGTCACTGAGGCTCTCTGAGCTTCTGCTTCTTGGGCTGCAAAGGGGGTAACATGGCTAATGACTTGGCAGGGCACTGCAGAGATTAACAATACTGAGTGGGACTGGCATGGAGCAATAATTTATTCTTTTTCATTACCATTAACATTTTATTGTATGGACCATTATCTGATCTACTATTGGACATTTGAATTGTTTCCAATTTGGGGCTGTTATAAATAAAACTGATGTCTTTTTCTAGACATAAGCTCATTTCTCTTGGGTATATACCCAAGAATAAAATTGCTGGGTCAACACATATGTAAATACTTAGCTTTAATAGGCACTGCCAAAGAGTTTTCACTTTCACTCACAATATATGAGAGTTCTAATTGTTAAATACTCTTGCCAACACTAGATTTTGTCAGTCATTCTAATTACTATTCATCTTGATTTGTCGAATACTCTCTACAAAGAGATACAGATATGTGCTAGTGGACTGCAAAACTACCAGCCATGGAAAAGGTTTCACAGAACAACAGTTAAAGGCTGAATTTAAATGCTTGGCTCTGACCTTAAAGGCAACAGGAACTCAGAAATGGGAGAGACCAGTGTGGACATGAAGAGATATCAACCTTTGGAGAGGTTAAAATGTGCAGGGTGACCTGTCAGTGGGATTTGAATAAAGGAAGGGGAACAAAGAAGGCATCCTGTCAGAGTGCACAGCTTGAACAAAGACAAAACAGTAGGAAAGAACGTGGAGTGGAGACCAGGAAAAAAACTGACCTCATCTGAGCAGAAAGTACCACTTGAGAGGAGAAGGTCATGTGGGTGAATTGGTAAGGAGGGGCCAGGCATGAGTAAGGGGCTTTGAAGTAAAGAAGTGGGCTTGGGATTTGGGTGATTGGAGTGGTGGAAGTGGGTAGGGTGTTACTAAGTGCATACAGCCCTAAGTGGAAGTGAGATATATTAGATGAGAGTCAGCAGATCTCTCCATTAGTCTCAGATTACTCCTATTTATCACAGCCAAGCGCATCTCACCAAGGTGAAAGTGATCATCACTTTTGTTTCAACAGGGCCCCTGAATGTAAGCCAACTACTTCATTTGGTTCTCAGCTAAAGAAATAGGTCTGTTCCTATGCTGGAGAGAAAACAAGATGTACTGAAATGAGAAGTTGTATACTGTACTTTAGAGGCATTACAAGGGATTTTCAAGGGGCTAATTTTGACTTTATGTGATTTACATCTTATGGAATGACTTCACTAAATTAGGTTTGTGGCAGATGTATCTGTATAAAGTGATAAACACAGGCTGCAGACCCTGAGAATAGAAAGGAATAGTTCCATTTCCCCTATCCTCCTGCTAGGACTCTCCATGTCCAGGTCCACTTAGCTCACCATCTGCAGACTCAGCCCTGCACTGACCAGTTGATTCATTTGTTCATTCACTTATTTATTCACTTAGCAGACTTTCACTGGATGCCTAGTGAAGGCCAAGTATAAGAACTGAAGATAGAAGCACAGGGTTTCTGCCTCCAAGGAGCTTATAGTCAGGCAGAGAACACTGACATGAAACAATTGAATGTAAATAACAAAGGTAATGCAAAGGTCAGTAGGAGACATCAATTCTACCTTAGGGAAGTCAAAGAACTGTTTGAAGCTGAGTCTTGAAGGATGATTTGATATTCACCTGGTAGACAAGATTAGGAGAGAGCATTCCAAGCAAAAGGGAGCAAGCCACATCATGCAGGAAGACTGCAAATTATGTGGCTAGAACATAGAGTTTGTTAGCAGAAGTTGCTAGATATGAGGTTGAGAAGTAGCCAGAGTCATATCATGAAGAACTGCAAACACCAAGCTAATGAATGATGACTTTGCTTGTGGAGAATGGGGAGCCCTTGTAGGGTTTGAGTCAACTATATAGTCTAGCAATTAGAAACATCACACTGGCACCAATGTGAAGGATGAGGCAGAGGGAGTGAGCATAGAGACAGGAAAATCAATGTAAAAATTATTGCATTAGACCTGGTTTTTAAAACATGATACAAGCTTGAAGTGGACCCATTACAGATATGATGGAGAACAGAAAATGGGCATTTAAGAGATAAGGTCTATAAGACTTAGTGATATTGGAGGAGAAAAGGGGAGGCCAGGAGAAAAGACTTTGGACTCCCATATTCTGTCTGGGTGGATGATGATGCTGTTATTTAGGAGAGAAATGTTGGAGAAAAGGAAGGTTTGGGCAGGATAGGAGAAAGGGAAAAGTAGAGGAAATGAGTTTAATTTTGGTCACTTTGAGCTTGAAGTATCTGTGGGATATTAATAGCATGTACTGTTGGATATATAGTCCAGACTTAAAGTTCTGAGCTAGAGATATAGATTTAGTATCATCAGAACTGTGACAAATAACATAAATGGAGCCACTTCAAAATGGAGTTGAGGAGCTGCCATCCTGGAGGAACTGCCTTGCATGTTTTACTCCTCAGAACTTTAGAATGTTTAAACTGGGCAAAATAATCTTTGGGCTGGACCAAATCAGCATTGTATCCCAAATAACTGCTAAGCTAACAGGAAAGCAGACACTGTGACTACTGACCTGAAAATTAAAAGACATCCTTTAGAACTAGCACCACCACAAATAGCTAAAGAATAACTTAGCTTATATGCACCTATACAAATTCCTTCCTTGATAAACACCAAGAAAAATTATTTTTTCTATTCATATAATTATTCCCATTCCCTTTCTCATAAAAACCACTTGCCTTTCTTCCCTAGTTGGAAAACTATTTGGGTTTCTCAAATAGCTAATAGTTAATAGATCTCTTGGATCTCAAGTAAATGCTTATTGCCTCTCATTTTGGCCCTTTATTTTCAGATTAACATTGCACAGGTAATAAATAAACTTTGGAATCATTCAGAGGGACATGTAAGGTGAGAAGAAAAGAGGGACAAGAACAATACCATGGAGAATGCCAGGCTTTAAGGGGTATGTGAACAAAAGTCACCCCAGTGAAGGCACAGTTAAAATGGCGGGGACTGTTAAAAAGGTGGGAAGAAAGCCAGAAAAAAAATATAAACTGTCTGAGAGCCATTTCTTTTTATTCCAGCTCATAGTTGTTGCATAAATAAATAAATAAATAAATAAATAAATAAATAAATAAATAAATAAATGGAGTGGTATCATAAAGATAAGGAGGCATTTCCAGGAGAGTACACACTCAAATTCTGCAAAGAGGTCAGCATCACGAGGTGAAAACTAAGTGTTCCCAGAGTGATCTGCTCTTGAAACAGTGCTTTTGGACAGCCTCAGCCACCCCAAACTGAGGGCCTCAGCCTGAGGTGCTCTTCTCCCACATAGACAAAGTCATGGTTTGTCCTGTGCTGACCATAGGATACTGCTTCTTTCTTAGGTTTTTTCCTTAAGCCCTCTCCAATTTCCACCCTAATGTTCTAGAGCTGAATTGCTGCCACTCAATTCCCAAGTTCCTACTTTGGTACATTGCTATATTAGTGATCTATCACTAAGTAACAAATTATTCTAAAGCTGAATGTATTAAAACAACACACATTTATTACCCAACAGTTTCTAGAGTTAGGAATCCAGATATGACTTAGTTAGGATTTCTGCTTCACGGTCTCTCAAAAGACTGCAATCGAGTTTCAACTAGGGTTGGCTCCATTTCCAACTCACTCTGTGGTTGTTGGCAGTTCTTCATGGGCGGCTAGATTGAGGGCCTCAATTCTTTACAGGCTGTGGGCCACAGCTTCCCTCAGTTTCTTAGCATATGGTCTAGCATCATCAAAGCCAGCAAAAGAGTCTGCTAGCAGGACCAATGTCACAAGCTTTTGTAACCTAATCATGAAAGTGATACCCTGTCATCACTGTCATATTGCGAGTGACAGGCAAGTCACCAGTTCCAGCCCACACTCAAGGGGAGTGCATTACACAAGGGTGTGAATACACAAGGTGGGAATTATTGAGATTCATTCTAGAAATCTGCCTATCACAAATGCCAGAAACCTCCATTCTTTCTCAAAACTTAGGATCTGTTTTGCTGAGAACAGTTCTTTTCTGACAGTCATCTTCAACATCTTGGTTGAAGCGAGGCAACAAAAACCCCAACAAAACTCATGACCTTAAATTTTCCTATACTAAAAATAGCTAATGTTTATATAGCACTAACTATATGCCAGGCTTTACATGAGCTTTAAAAATATTAACTCATTTAATCTTCACAACAGCTCTCTGAAGTAAATACTCTTGTTAAATCATTTTACAGACAAAGCAACTAAGTTACAGAGAAGTAAGTATCTTGCCAAAAGACACACAGCTATTAAGTAGTAGAAATGGGAGTTGGATCCAAGAGTTTGGTTCCAGAATTCCTGCTGTTAACCATTATTCTATTATACAACACAAATATAAGCATGTGTGGAGACAATGTTATCCAGTGTCAGCATGATACGACATTGAAACAAAACATTAAAAATATTAAAACAATGAGCAACCAAAACAGAATTTCCAATATTTTACTAGGATTAAAAAAGATTCAATCCAAACCCTACGGCAACATATTTTGCTTCTCACAACTTTTGGTTTGCCAAGTCACCCCTTCAAATGTTTCTTGAAACCCAGCCCAGACTATTTTTCATTTTTTTCCCCTACTTCTCTCTTAGGACTTCATTATATAGTTGACTTGGTCTTCTGGTTTCATTCTTTAGTATTTTGCCTATGTAGTCCATGACCTAAAGGGTAATCCTGGCATTGACTCAACCATCAAGAATTTTACCCTTTTACTTTCTAACTGTCCAATCTGGTTTCTCTCTCCCTATTTCTGTATCATAAGAAAAACTAGACCCAGTAGATAGAATGCTCCTAAGAGAGGAGAGTAAGGGAGAAGACGAGCAATAAAGAGAAAATTCTCTTTAGCTGTTGGGGAGTGTAGAGATAGAAAGGACAGTAGGATAGGAACCATAAGCTAATAATCCTTGTTTTTGTCACTTCTGGGAGATGCATGACTGTTGTGCCATGTCCTTGTTATGACAGATGAGGTTGCTAAGCAGAGTAAGGCAGTTTCCGCAGAACTGAGGGCCTGGGGCACAGTGGGGAAGCTTCTTTCTTGGATATTACACATCTAGTTCTTTTCTCTGAAGCTGTGAACTGGGGTAAAGCACGCGAAGAACAGGGAAAGTGAGAGGTGTTTCTAGTTCTCCAAACCCTTCTGCCAACCAACAGACCCAGGGTTAATGCTTTGCTTCTGAGCCTGGGGACTGTTTACTAGAATGTAGTGAGAGCTGATTTGAGAAAGATAAAGTAGCTGGACTTTGTTTTCTCTCAAAGAAAAACAGGGGAACTGACTCTTAAGTCCTGTATTAACCACTTCAGCAAAGCCTTTCCAATAAGTTCCTCTTATCCATTCCTGCTCCCAGCACCCTCATTTGTAATTTCTACCTTGATCCACTTCAACTCTCCCCTAATTCATACCCCACTTCCTGTCTTTCTCCACCTCTATTTCATATAGCACTGCCAGTTTAATCTTCCCCAATATCAGTCTGATCACACCATTTCCCTGCTCAAAATCTCTATTGTTCCCCTTGCCCTGTAAATTCTCACCTAAAACTTCAAGACCCTCAAAACCCTCTTTCTAGACATATTCTTCTACACGTATTGCATGATCTATCTAAAATAGATGGCTCACTTTTTTGCTCCATGTCTCTTACTTCCATCATGCCTCCTATCTCTAAAACCTTTCATTTCCCTCTGCTCCCCCTGCCCTCCATGGAACCAAATTCAAAGACCATCTGAAAAGTCACCTCCTTTGAAAAACACCTTCAGATAGTTGCAACTGAGTGTGATTTAGCCCTTCTTTAATTTTCTGTATCATTCCTTCAATATTCTTTAAGGCACTTTTCTTCTACTGCCATATCTATATGCCACCCTTTATTAGAAAACACACGCTTTGAGAGAAGAAGTGTTTTCTTGCTGAACTTCGAATAGCCAACAGTGCTCAGCAAAGAACCTTAAACATATGCATGTTAAACATTCAATAAATAGTAGTTGGATTAAAATGAAATTTGCAGGTTGATATATCTATCTCGTCCTATTTTTTTAATCTAACTTATCATTTTACATCTTTTTGCTGGAACAGGTGAAATGCATTCCTTTGAAGAAGGAGGTCATGAGGGAAAGCACGGCAGAGGCTCTTGACCTGGGCAGTCATGGTCATGTACATTCCCACAGCTTGAATATCATCAAAGCCAAATTGCATTTAGTCTCTGGGTGTTACCTAGTAGGCAACACCTTAAACCAGCCTGACCTCATGCTTTTCACCTTTGTCACCTACCACCATCAGAGGGAGTGTGGCATAGGGCATGTCAAACAAAAAAGACAATTATATCAATTCAAGGCTACAAATACCCATTCAAAATCTACTATGAGCCAGGCACTCTACTTAAGTGCTGGAGACAAGGAATAAACATAAATACATGACATGGGCACCTCCAAAATATAATTCCAGCAAGAGTAGCTATTATGTACTGATAGCTTACTATTCCAGGCCCTGGATTCAGTGACTGACATGCATTGTCTCACTTAATCATCACGGCAGTCCCTATCATTACTCTCATGTCATAGATGGGAAAACAGAGGCTTAAAGAAGTTAAGTATTTTGCCTTGGATTAGCAGGTAGTGAAGCTAGGATTTAAAGCTAGGGTTCATGATTTGAATCTTCTTGGACTAACTTTGCTTCCTCAACAAGCTTTTATTCTGCTCAGAATAGATTCCTGCTCCCTTTTATTTGTTTGTTTGTTTGTTTGTTTTTAATTTTGAGTCTTGCAATGTGGCTTTGGGTGAAGGAATGCACAACATAAACAATTTTGCCTTCCTTTTCCTCTGGTGACTCCACATGTCTATAGAGCAGTCTCCCTTGGATTTCTCCAATATTCCTTCACCTACAATACTCAGACTGAAATAGCCTGTGGGCAGAGGCCATGTCTGTTCATATATCTTAAAGGTATCCCTCTCACCTTTCTCTGCCCTAATACTCTACACTATGTGTTTTATCCTTTTCTATTTCATGAGGTTTTGCAAATCTTCTCAAAATCTTTTGTGGAGCAGGTGATGCATAAGTAAATCAAATATGCCTTGAGCCTCTTGGCTGTTCAACGTGTCACATGAATGTAGAATAATAGTTGCTTCACATGTGAAGGACTTGGCAAAATGAGTAGCTCAATAGGGAACTGTGAACCCAGAACTCTTGGCCATCAGACCTTGGCTGTCCCTGTTATAACATACTCTGCTCTCCCTGGGATGAGGGGTCCAGAGGAGACCCAAGGGAACTCTGGAGATCATTGCCCTCTATAGGCAGGAAGTGTTTCCATGGTAGTCCTTCCCCTGTCTGTGGCCTTGCTGTCTTCATTCCACTCTCCTCTTCTTTTTCTCCCTGAACAAAATGCTCTTGATGATCAAAGCAGGGCTAGGTCCTCATGGAAAGGCCCTGGAAAAGAAAATGCAAATGGAATGGGCTCCAGTGGAAAATGCATACGTAAATGGAAGTTTTCCTATTTTTTTTTCTGACTCCCTTGGCTCTTAACTGTTGAGATTTCATTCCAAGTGGAATTTCTAGCCCTAATCTGGCTTCTAATGCTAAAGACTTGTTTTTCCAAGTGCATCTCTCCTGAACTTACTAGTTGTCTCCCATGGATGCCGCTGGCTGTCATGCTCCTGTGGCTCTGCCTATTGAACTTGAACAATGCCTCCATTATCAGAGAAGCATGCCCTGGCAAGCTCTGAGAGCACATCCTGTCCAATCTGAAAGAGGGCACACCCTTGGGAAACAGGTTATTTCACTCACTGCAAAAACATCTGTTCTCTTAGTGTGCTCAGTGTACCAGGTGAGAGGCCTGAGAGATCTCAGTCAAACTTTCATTTGGTCCTCAGATCCTAATAAACTAAAGGCTTAGCCTAGGTTAGGAAGGCAAAGAAAGGTGTTAAGAGTGAGAACCAAGATGAACCTTGCACAAACAGATCAGCTAGTACACTGAAAAGAAACAATTTTTTCAATCTTTAGTCAACAATTATGTATTGAACACCTACTAAGAACTAGACTGTGTTAGGAGTTGGGAATGTGCTGGTGAATAAAAAAAAAATAAGTCTTCTGCCCTCATTGAGCTTATAGTCTGGTGGAAGAAGCAGATAATAAGTAAAGAAACAACTAAATAAACAAGAACACTATAGATTGTAAGGTACTAGGGAAGAAACAGTGAGATGATAGCAGGTAAGTGTAACAGGAGAAAGCAGTTATACTGCTTTTTTAGATAAGGTTGTTAGAAAAGGCCACACTGAGAAAACAAATCTAAACCGTGACTTGAAAAATAATAAGCCATGTATATAAAAAGCCAGGGGACTGACATATGCAAAGGCTATAGGACAGAAAGGGGGCAGCACGTATAGGAACCAAAGGTTTACAAATGTAACTGGAGAATGGGAAGTAAAGGAGAGATAAGAGAGCAGGACATACAGGTCCTGGTGGACTACAGTAAGAAGTTTGTCTTGTATTCTAAAGGGAGGAAGGAAGCCTTTGAAGGTTTAAACTTAGGTGGAAATGACTCTGAGCAGACCTCGTTTCCATGGCTAAGACCTCCCTATCCTGAACATTCAACTCTGCAAATTAGCCCCATTTTTAAATAAGCCCTTCTCTGTCCTCATGCTAAAGAGCAGAAATTAGGCCATTAGAAATTCAGAGGCCCAGGAGATTCCTTAATAAACTGGGCCATGCTAAATCAATTTTCTTAAGTTTCCATTTTTTGTCTGCTTTTAAGGTGTTGGAATTCAGCATTAAAAGCCTTCTCCTGTCTGAGGCCTGACAAAGCAGAAGAGAAGCTCAAGAGCATATCACCCACCTCATAACATCTGGAATAAAGATCAGGCCACCTGATCTTTAAATTGAAAGTGCAGATTTCCTTTCCTGCCTCCTCTCACTTAACAACCTAAGTGAAGCAATAGGCATTGAACTGGTGAATGATATCTTCATCAGAAATTATCTAGGCATATATTCTTTATTTACCAAAGCTATAATTAACTCTAATTAAGACTCATTCATTTGCTCCCCACTGCCCCACACCCATCTACAGAGGAAAACCCAACCCACTCCCCATCTGTAACTCAAAAAAACAGAAACTGTTTTACGAGAGCAGTTGGACCCAGATGTCTTTTGCAGAGAAATCATCTATGCTCTGTTCTCCATAACACAGGACTGGGTGATGGGGCACAGAGAACAGGTTGACATCTGGAAGAGATGTAGGGAAAGTATCTGTCCCAGCTGGAAAGATGGGGTTCTGGTTCATTTGCCTTCCCAGGTAAGAATTGTCTTTCCTCGGTCACTTAAATGATTCCTGGCTCCTGCACTCCTTTCTTTTCTTTCATTTGTTCTACAAATATTTATTGAGCAGTTAATATATGTCATGCAAAAATGTCTTTTGATGCATATGAATCTCTTTTTCTATGATGTAGTAGAATGAGCATGAATTCTGAATGCAGAAGTCCTCAGGTTTGAATTCAGGAGGTTTCACTTGCCTGGAGCAAATAATTTTACCTCCCCAAATTTTGATCTCTCTTTAGCAATCAGTCTAATGGCAGCTCTGAGGATCCAATATTTTCCTGAGCATGAAAGTTCTGTAAATTATAAAATACTTCAAAGTATAGTTCTTTTTTTTTTAAATTATTATTTGTGCCTACAGCACCTGGTCTTCCTAGGTGGTCTCCTATCTGAGTGCCTGACCCTGCTTAGCTTCCGAGATCAGACATCGGGCTTATTCAGGGTGGACCATGGCTCCACTGGGGTGGGAACCCAGGATCTTTTGCATGTAAAGCAGATGTGATAACCACTACACTATGGAACCAAACCCAAAATATAGTTGGTTTTGAGATGGATCTTTTGAGATGGAAGGTCACTTACAAACTCTAGCTAGGGGAAGCTAATGGAGGTTAGGCCTCACTTGTATGTGCACCATCCAAGGCACACTGAGCAGCCCTAACAATGTATTCTGATGGTCATATGCTTTTATAAAGCTTGGAAAATAAAGGTATTTTAACAGTAATTGCTTAAGATCACTCTGTCTTTCTTCTCCAACTTTCTTGCTATCATTCTTTTTCTATTGAACAGTGATGAGTGGCAGTAGGTATTTTTTGAATCTGGCTAAAGAAAAATTAAGTTGAGGATACATGAAGTTTGGATTGAATGGCATAAATTTCTGTGGTTTGCAGTAACTTTCATGTTTAGTTAAGTTATTACTAGGTCTCCTGCTACAGGAATGGCTTTCAGGAATACTTCTTTCCCTACCATGACAACTTATCTTGAACTTAAAAGTTCAAGGTCAAAGGCCAAATTGTGATATGAACATGTCCCAGCACAAGAAATAGATGTAAGTAGTGAAAGAGAAATAAGGTGTGAAATGTGTGAAGCCAAAAGCTAGCCTTCAGAAAGTTCTCCATTCATCAGATGTGTACAACTGTGAGTTGAAGATTCAGCTCTCATTAACCCCTAACTTAAAATAAAAGTTTACTACTCTCAATAATATACTTAATAGTACAATGTACACAATTATTAAGAGCTATTTTTTATGAGAATTGTGCAAAATAGAATCAATCACAATTCTGGGTTTATAGAAAAAAACTTGTAGCAGTATTACCAAAGAGAAGCACATCTCTGTGTGAAGTCCCATGTTTATGCATCATTTCAGACCAGATTACCTCTTAGCATATCTGATGCTTCTTGTGCTGACAAAAACTCTGTTATCAATGAAAATGAAACCACATTGCTATAGACACAGCGAACTGGCCTGAAGAAACAAGTATTCCTGTGTCAAAACTCTCACACATATTCATTAATAAACTAATGTAAGCTATATAAAAATAATTTAATTACATAATTATGAAGATTGATGTAAGAAGCAATTTAAAATTGTTTTGTGTGCCTTAATTTCAGATTAATTTTGTATATTTTTTAGAATTACTTATCACATAAAAATTATCCAAAAACTGTATAGAGGCATGTTAGACAGTTAATGAATAAAAACAATATGTTATTTTTTTTTTGATTTGGTGACATTTGTAATATTTGCCAACTTTTTTATGTTTGAAAACTGCTTTAATTTCTTTTCTCATTAAATAAGTTTTATTTATTTTATGTTCTTTATACATAATTTTGTATCCTTAAACAGTGCCCCCAAATCATATACACTTCAGGCATATCAAAACCTGGCTCTGTCCTGCCTGATTCAATGCAAAATGTGGTTACCCACCCTGCTGTAAATGTGAGTCCAGAATCCCTGCTCCAATCACTACTCTATTCTTTACAAAGAATTCTAAGTACAAAAATGCACATTGCAGATCTCAGGGTTTGCCATCCAGGACAGGAAGCAGAGGATCCAAGAGCTTGCTGATGAAAAGATTCTCATTAATGGGTTTCTGAAAGTTGAGGTTGGGATAGGATGTCAAGAGAGACTAAAGGAAGGAAACTGCAGAGGTTACTAAAGCAAATACCTTTCAGATAAAAGCCATATAGACCCAGCTCACAGTGAAGATCTTAAGAATATGTTTACACTTCTCACCCCACACTACTATTTCAAGTATCAATAACCATAAGAAAATACCTGTAGTGGAGAATGCCAGAATTTATCTCTCCTCCTTCTATAGACATAGATTTTAAGCCAAGTATATGGACACTCATCTAGAGATTACACTTCCTAGCCTCCTTTGCAGCTGCATGTGGCCACGTGATTAAGTACACCAATGGGATGTGAGCAGAAAAAAAGTGTGATTTATTCCTGGCTTGCTTTTAAAAAGAAATTTCTTCTCCAGACTTTTTTTCCTTTCCCTTCCTGCCTGCTGGAAAGCGATAGGTCTCACTTTGAAACATACAGATGAGAACAATGCACAGAACCTGGACTTTTCAGTTCATAGTACCCTTAATGTCTCAGTAACTTTATTACAGTGCTCATGGCCAAAAGAAATCACTAATAGTTCTGCTTATGGAGTAGTTTTGCACAAAAAAAACATAATAAGTACTTATGTTCTAACAACTTAGTGTCAGGAACTGTGAAGGGTCTGACATTTTATTTTATCTGTAAGCTAATGAATTAGCCTGCCACGGTTTCATGGGTGCTGTCAAAAGACATGAGACTCCTGGGACAGAGATGAGGAAATGCATTACTCATGATAGTAAAAAAAGTCAGTGTCAGTATTAGCTCTGGTTCCTGATCGCCATTTCCTATGGGGCTATGTGAGGAGGACTGTGTGACACCTGCACATGCAGTGGGTTGTGTTACAGGTTGCAGAAGAGGTAACCTGAATCTCAGGTTACCAAGCTATAGCAACCTGAATCTTTTATAATGGGCAGTAAACCTGCCCAGTCTTTGCCCCAGAAAGAGACATTATTTCTATTATGCTAGACAGTAAGTAGATCTGCTCTTTGTTCCAGAAAGTCACTACCTCTGTCTTCCAAGGTTATTAGCTATACAAACATCCTTGAAAAGATAGTCTGAATCAAAGACAATAATTGCCCCTGCTTACAACATATGAAAAACCATGAGAGCCATGGAGAATTGTCCCCTAATGTTTAGTAGCCATTTGTAAAACTCTCTTCTTTTTTTCACATCTTACTTGATTTTATTATTAGTTTCAAGTGTACAGTACATAGGTTAGACATTTATATAGTTTATGAAACAATTCCCCTGATTACTCTATCCCCATCTGGCTCTACACATAGCCATTAAATTACTGCTGACTACATTCTCTGCACCATGCTTCCCATCCCCAGGACTATCTATCAACTACTAATTTCGCTTCTTTAACCCTACATCCCTTTTACCCACCCCTCTAACCCTCCTACCCTCTGGCAGTCACCATATTGTCCTCTATATTTGTGAGTCTGTTTTTGATTAGTTTGTTTTTTTTATTAGATTCTGCATATAAGTAAAATCATGTGGTATTTATTGTTCTCTGATTGATTTATTTTGCTCAGCATAATAACTTCTAGGTCCATTATGTCATTGCAAATAGTAAGATTTCATTTTTATGGCTGAGTAATATTCTACTGTATATATAACCTATAGCTTCTTTAACTAATCATCTGTTGATGGATAGTTAGGTTGCTTTCATACCTCTGCTATTGTGATTAGTACTACTGTGAACATGGGGGTGCATAAATCTTTGTGAATCATTGTTTTGGTTTTCTTTGGATAAATGTCCAAAAGTGCAATTCTTGAGTCAAAAGGTAGGATTCATTTATGATTTTTTGAGAAACTTCCAGACTGTTTTCCATAGTGGCTGTCCCACCAACAGTGTATAAGTGTTCCCTTTTCTCCACATCCTCACCAACACTTGTTTTTTGATTTATTACTGATAGCCATTCTGACAGGTGTAAAGTGATAACTCACTGTGGTTTTAGTTTGCATTTCTCAGATGTTTAATGACCTTGAACATCTTTTCATATGTCTATTGGCCATCTGTATTTCCTCTTTGAGAAATATCCATTCAAGTCTTCTACCCATTTTTTAAATTGAATTGTTTGTTTTTTTTGTTGTTGTTGTTGAGTTGTATGAGTAAGTTCTTTATATTTTTGGATATTAATCTCTTATCAGATGTATTATAGATGAATATCTTCTCCCATTCAGTAGGTTGTCTTTTCATTTTGTTGATGGTTTCCTTTGCTGTGTAAAAACTTTTTAGTTTGATGTAGTCCCATTTCTTTTTTTTTTTTTTTGTTTCTCTTGCCCAAAATGATGTATCTGAAAGAAAATTACTGTTAACAACATCAGAAAGTTTATTGCCTATGTTTTCTTCTGGAAGTTTTATGGTTTTGAGTGTTATATTGAAGTCTTTAATCCATTTTGAGTCTATTCTTGTCTATAATGTAAGGAGATGATCCAGTTTTCCCAGCACTATTAATTGAAGAGACTGTCTTTTCCTCATTGTATAGTCTTGCCTCATTTGTCATATATTAAGTGTGTGTGTAGGCGTGGATTTATTTCTGAGCTCTCTATTCTGTTCCATTGATCAATGTATCTGTTTTATGCCAGTACCGTGTTGTTTTGATTACTGTAGCCTTGTAGTATAGTTTCTTAACAGATAGTACAATACCTCCAATTTTTTTCTTCTTTCTCAAGATTGCCAAGGCTATGAGATCTTTTATGGTTCCATATAAATTTTTGGATTATTTGTTCTAGTTCTCTGAAAAATGCCATTGGTATTTTGACAGGGATTGCATTAAATCTATAGATTGCTTTGGGTAGTATGGCCATTTTAAATATGTTGATTCCTTCTACCCATGAGCATGGTATATCCTTCCATTTATTTGTATATTCTTTATTTTCTTTTTTTAATGATTTATAATTTTCTGAGAACAGGTTTTTTATCTCTTTGGTTAATTTGATTCCTAGGTATTTTATTGTTTTTGATGCAACTGTAAATGGGATTGTTTTCTTAATTTCTCTTTCTGAAAGTTCATCTGTGGTGTATAAAAATGTAACTGACTTCTGAATATTAATTTTGTATCAAGCTATTTTACTGAATTTATTTATCAGTTCTAACATTTTTTTGTGGAATCTTTAGGGTTCTATCTATACATTATCATGTCATCTGTGAATAATGACAGTTTTACTTCTTTTCTAATTTAGATGCCTTTTATTTTTTTTCTTGTCTGATTTATGTGGCTAGGACTTTCAATACTATGTTGAATAAATGTGGTGAAAGTGAACATCCTTGTCTTATTTCTGATCTTAAGGAAAATGTTTTTCCCCATTGAGTATGATGTTAGCTATAGGTTTGTAATATATGGCCTGTATTATGTTGAAGTATTTTTCCTGTATTCCTCCTTTGCTGAGAGTTTTTATCATAAATGGATGCTGAATTTTGTCGAACACTTTTCTGTATCTATGGATATGATCATATGATTTTTATCTTTCAATTTGCTAATATGGTATATCACATTGATTTATGGATATTGTACCAACTTTGCATCCCAGGAATAAATCCGACTTGATCATGGTGTATGATTTTTAACATATTGCTGAATTTGATTTGCTAATATTTTATCAAGGATTTTTGTATCAATGTTTATAAGGGCTATAGGCCTATAGTCTTTTTTTGTAATGTCTTTGTCTGGTTTTGGAATCAGAGTAACAATAACCTCATAAAAAGAATTAGGGAAACTTCTTTCTTGAGTTTTTTGGAATAGTTTGAGAGAATAGGTGTTAATTCTTTGAATGTTTGATAAAATTCACCTGTGAAGACATCTGGTCCAGGACTTTTGTTTTTTGAGAGATTTTTAATTGCTGATCTGATTCAGTTGGTGGTAATCGACCAGTTAAGATTTTTTGTTTCTTCTTGATTCAGTGTTGGGAGAGTGTATATTTCTAAGAATGTATACATTTCTTACAGATTGTTCAATTTATTGGCATATAATTGCTCGTAGTATTTTTTTTATGATCCTTTGTATTTCTGTGAAGTCTGTAGTTATTTCTCCATTTTCATTTTTGATTTTATTTATTTGGGTCTTCTCTCTTTTTTCTTTATGAGTCTGGTTAAAGGTTTATCAATTTTGTTTCTCCTTTCAAAGAACCAGCTCTTAGTTTCATTAATCTTTGCATTGTTTTTATAGAGTCTATTTCATTTATTACTGCTCTGATCATTATTATTTCCTGTCTTCTACTCATTTTCTGCTTTGTTTGATGTTCTTTTTCTAGTTCCTTTAAGTGTAAGTTTAGATAGTTTATTTGAGCTTTTTCTTATTTCTTGAGGTAAGCCTGTAATACTATGAATTTCCCTCTTAGGACTGCTTTCACTGTGTCTTATAGATTTTGAGTCATTGTGTTTTCATTTCCATTTGTCTCTAGGCATCTTTTGATTTCATCCTTGATCTCATTGTTAACCCATTTATTGTTCAGCAGCATGTTATTTAGCCTCCATTTGTTTATGTTTTTTTCTTGTAGTCAATTTCTAGTTTCATGCCATTGTGATCATGAAGACATTTGATACGATTTTAATTTTCTTAAATGTACCGATACTTGTTTTGTGACCTAACATGTGGTCTATACTGAAAAATGTTCTATGTGCACTTGAGAAGAATGTATATTTTGCTGCTTTGGGGTAAAATGTTCTGAAAATATGTATTAAATCCATCTGGTCTAGTGAGTCATTTAAGCCCGCTATTTCCTTGCTGATTTTTTATCTAGAAGATCTGTCTATTGGTATCAATGGGGTGTTAAAGTCTCCCACTGTGAGTGTATGACTGTTGATCTCTCCTTTTAGGTTGATCAATAATTGCTTTATATATCTCAACTTTTCTTCTTGCGGGGAAAAGAGAAGGTAGAATAATAGGAAAACTTTGCCTCTCCTAAAGTCTATACTGTATAATACTCATGGTTTTATTACAGCAGAAAGAATCATTTACAAAGAATTTCTGAAAGAGTGAAATAAAACAACATTTTTGGTAAAAATTAAATAAATCAGAAAATGTATTTTAATCTGAAACCAGATTCCTGTTTTTAAAATTAATGGTATGTTATTTACTTGTAGATTTGTTTAAGCTATTATTTTATTGAAAATAATACTACTATATTACACATAGTAAAATATATACACATAGTAAAAAGAATCAAGCAGTACAATTCTTAGCCAATATGATGGGTGAAAAAATGATACTTGCTTTTATTTGCATTTCTATAGTGATGAATGAAATTGAGCATCTCTTCCAATGTCTAAAAGCTTTTACTGTGAACTGCCTATCCACATTTTTCATACATTTTTTTATGTCGCTGTTGTTATTTTTCTTATTGTTTTGTGAGAGTTCTTTGTATTAAAAGATATTAGTGTTTTGTCTATCACAACTGTTTTAGGTATTTTCCTGAGGTCTTTTTACTTTGTTAAAGATATTTTTAATACAGAAATTTTAAATCTTTTAAATTTTTAAAATAAATTTTAGGTTTTATGTTTTTTTATATTCTGAGATTTTAAAATAGTTCTTCAATTTTTTTCCTAACAATTTATGCATCACTCTTTGTAGGTTTGCATCTTTTTTCCACTTGTGATTTATTTTGGTATATAGAATTAACTAGAGATTCAGCTTTGTGTTTCTCTAGATGTCCAGCCAGTTTTCACAAGACCATTTAACAAATCCTTGTTCTTCAATATGAAATGTCACCTTTATCATACCCTAAAATTTCACCATTTTTAGGTTTATTTCTGAGTTTCCTTTTCTGAGTCATTGGTTTAATTGTCTATTCATGGTCCAAGACCAACCACTTTCATTAAACCCTATGCAATTTCTGATTTTTAACTGTTTTTGAATCTTTAAATTGTTTATTTCATATGGCTTAACCTGAGATATTTAAGTAATGTGCTTAACACTTTACAAATATTAATTACTGAATCAACACAACAACCCAGCATATAAATATTATTATGAACCCATTTTAAAGGTGATGGAACTGAAGCACAGAAAGATTAAGTAATTGCTCAAGATCACACAGCTAGAAAGTAGCAGAGCTATGATTCTAATTTAGGTACTCCGATACCATACTCTTAACTACCATACTTTATAGGTTCTGCAGAAAAAAGAGGGGAAGGGAAGCTGTCAATGAGCAATGCTGCCAAGAATGTAGAAAACTACATGCATTCTTATTAAAAGTATAAACTTTTAAACATTTTTCAGAAAATAATTTGTTGATATGCATTAATATTTTAAATATATATTCTTTTGACAGCAATTCAACTTCTAAGAATTTTCCCTAATGATCTTAGAGTACAGAAACACACAATTGTGTCTATTAGGATGTTCACCACTGCATTATCTACAATGGTGAAACATTGGAAGTAACCTTGATATCCAGCAAGAGAGGAATGGTTAAATAAATTTCACTACATCTATACAATGTGGCCAACAAAAAAGATCATGGGTATCTAAATTCTCTGACATGCAGGTCACTTGGGTTCATTATAGAAACAATAGGATAAAGCTGACTTTATGTGGACATAAAGTTGGTGGTTACCTGATAAAGACATTTGAGACTCAGAGAAGATCCCTTCCCACCTTCACTTTAAAATACCATTCCCACTCGTGCTCAATGTTCTCCCACACATCTCTTTAGGTTGACCTTTTCCCCCCACTCCCCCACCTCCCCCATGCAGTTGTATTCTGGGAAGTTCTAAACAATTACCTCTAACTGCTTACAAAAAAGATTTGGATGCTTTCTTTTCATAAGCAATGAGAGTGGCAATAAGAGAATATCAAGCACTTTAGTAAAAGCCTAAAACATAGAAACAACTAAAAGGAAAAGGAAGAAAGGGAGCTAAAATTTGCTGAGCACATTCTGAGGACAGAACCCCCATCTCATGTGTGGACGAGATTCCAAAGCACAAAGATAGAGTGAAAGTTATATGTGATCAAATTGAATCTTGAAAAATCCTTAATCACTCAGAAAATATAGTATACACAGAGTCATGTATATGTTCTTTTATGATAATATGATTACATCAATGTAAAACATATTCTTTGTAAATATGGTAAAAAATTACATATTAAAAGAATATTTCAAGATGTTTAACTATATAAACAGGAAAAGTGGGAAAAAAGCAAGTGTTATTGAATTCATGTAAGTTAATCATGTGTGTGATATAGTGCTCACTGTAATTTACATAACTTAATTTAATACTTTCAGAAACACTGAACTGCTGTGTTCCTGAGTAACAGGCTCAGAAATGTTAACTGATTTTTCCAAAGGCACACAACTAGTAAGTGCCAGACACAGGACTTGAACCCAGACTTGCCTGGCTTCAAGGTCAGTTTTCTCCACTTTACCACAGTGTAGTTCTTCCTGATTCTTGCCCCAACAAGGGTCAGATGCCCCTCAATTTATGAGCTTCATGATTTTGCCCTAAATTGGCCATGGCCTTGACCATATTAAATGTTTAACATAAATGTTTAAATTTATGTTAAATAACCTCATAGAGTCATTTACAGGCAGAGAATGAGAAATAATCTCTCCAGAAAGACCAGGTTCACATAGCACTTCAAAATTAGCATTTAAAAATAAAATAAAAACCTTTTAAATATTCCTTTTGAGTTTAGTATTTCTCATCACTTGTCTTCCATCCAAAATTATTTTGGATGGATTGTGGGCTCAAATATAAACTCTATAAACTAGACTAGAGATGAAAAATATAACAACTTTTGCCCATATGAAATAGAACTGGAACTTAGCCACTGAGTGAATCTTGGAACATTAAAAGCTTCCCTGTCCACAAATCACAACCTAGAAAACTCTACCCAATGGCATGGAAAAGTAGATATGGCAACTTGCCTTTTGTCTGAGACTTTGGATATTGAAAACAATATAACACTTGTGAGAAACCAAAGCCCAAGACATAAACTTTATATTATCTATGTGCTGCAGGAATCCTAAGCATTTTAGGTAATAAGTTAATATAAAAACTAGTCAGGACCATTGAAATGCTCAGGAGTCTGATAGAACCAAACAGGAAACTGCTCAGTAGAGACGCTTCAACTATTCAGAGGCTGAGTGATTCCCAGCCAAAAAAACTTCCACCGAAGATGAATTTACAACCGAAAATTCATATCGCATCTGATTTGTATTGCTCTTAGGTAGAGCTGGAAGCCACAATAAACAGGAGATCCACTATTTCAGAACTGGAAATAGTTAAATAACCTGAAGGATGGTGAGAATTTGACTGTTGTTTTCACACAGCATTTTATATAGCTTCATTATGGGACTAATGTTTCAGCTAACTGGGTTTCTTTGATTTGTGGAGACTCACTTAGTTTATATAAGTGGGAAAATAAATCACAACTCCTCTTTCAAAATAGGAGTACAGCAGCTATGAATCTGACTGGCCAGGATAACTTAACTCTCACAATTTGGAGAGTAGAACTAAGGGTTTTCCATACCCAGGAATGATCTAGGAGTCAGAAACATGGGTTTCAGCCATTGCTCCAAACAAATGAGAGGATTATAATTAAGAAGTAGTCCTGATGAAGGAGAAATAAAAATTTTTTCTCTTTGTATTTTCACATGTTATCAAAGGGAGGGGGAAAGTGTATGTTCCAAATTCCTTTTTTATTTGGTAAAATAAAACAAATCATAAACCATTTTTCTGTGATCTAGAAAGAGAATCAACATATATTCAAACTAATGGTTTATTTTTACATGTAAAAGACATTGTTGGTAAAAAGCACTTGGTTCACTTGGACAATTTTAATCAAATTGTTTATACATGATCTCAAAAAAATTTTTGAAGCATATTGTTGGTTGTTAATGAATTTAAGAGCAAGTATTTTAGAGCAACTGACAACTAAACTTATAAATGAACATTTCATTCCATACTAATTCTTCGTGCTTAAAGCATAAGCTCACTATTAAATTACTCAGTAGTTTCCCACACTGACATTAAAGGATTAGAATATGCTATCAATGTTTCTGGAGACAATTATACTTCATGTTGCTGCTGAAATGCTTATGATCCAACTCCAGAAGAATTTCAACTTTTCTTCATTAGCTGGAGGTAGCTTAAACAAATTTTATATTCCTAGTTTTTCAGTGGCAGAAGCTTGAAAATTATTAGGCTTGGCAGACAATGTAAATAACCATGGAATTGGTCCAGAATAATGGTTCAGCCATGAAATTGGAAGGACTAACTTGTATTTCAAGCTCTGTACCACTCCGTCTATTCTCTTCTCCCAAATCCTGGGGTCATTCTGCTTCTCTGCCTTTGTGGAAGTTTGCTGAATCTAGTTTCTCTATAAAACAAATACATTTATTGTTACAAGTAAATATATGCATTTAAAATATTATTTTATTTAAAAAATATTATTTTAAAATAATTTTTTACTGAAAAATATTTTACTAGTGTACTGAGA
>PVKZ01003331.1:95932-141035 GCA_004027375.1 Macroglossus sobrinus | reverse complement strand
AGGGAGGAGGAAGGGAGGAGGGAGGCGGGAGGGAGGAGGGACGGAAGGCAAGATGAAAACAGGAAGTGTGCCCCGTTGGGCCTGAGTGGCAGCTGCAGGGAGGGTCGCTGGGGGCAGGAAGACTGGGGGCCGCCTCTGGGCCCCTGGCCCTCCTCGTCTCTGGGCCTGCAGCTCGTGGGAGGTGCTGACCCTCGCCAAGGCCCAGAGGTCCTGTTCCCCTGGCCAGGAAGGAGAGGGGGAACCAGACGCCTTTCTCTCTGCAGGGACCCGGAGCAGGGTGGGGGGACAGCTCGTTAGTGAGGAGAGGAGCGGGAAGAGGAGCAAAGGTGGCGCCCGGAGGCGGGGTGGACTTGGACTCTCATCTGATGATCTCCTAGAAAGGACGTGCCCCACGGAACGATGGGGAACATTCCTCTGCGCAGAACGGCTTTCCCAGACGTCTTTCTCACATAGCCGCTTCCAGATGTATGTTTAGACCGCCCAGCTTCAAGGGCGCGGCTGATTCTGCACTGGAAGCGGGACACGGGCTGTCACACGAGGGCGTCTTGACAAGCCGTCCCAGCCCCCCTCTCAAAAATGTTCTCATCTGACCTCTGGAGGGTGCTGGGACAGTTTCCTATGGGGCTAAACCGGGACCTGGAGGGAGAACTCAGTAAGGTAGGGGGCGTGCCCGGGAAGGAAGGGGACACCGGATTAAAGAAGGCAGGCGCATGCTCAAGCAGTGACTTGCATCTGTGACGCTCAGATGCATCTCGGCACGATGCCCATAATGAACTCCGTACTGTGACGTAGGGGTCACTGTGTGTCCTGATCGTGCACCCGTTAGAGACCCGGGCAGCCTGCGGGCCGCTGTGCTTCCTACAGAGGCTCAGGCCCCAGGGCCCCCGACTCACTGGGACCCAGCTCGCACCTCTGTGGGAGGCCGCCCCGACTCCGCCCGCATCATCAGACGCTTGTCTCCCTACAACTTTCTCTCTGTGCGTGTAACTCCATCGTGCACACCAAAACGTGACGGTCGTCCGTGCGGGCGCGCGCGAACGCCACACCGTGAGTGCAGGAACTGTGTCTCACCACTGTGAGCGTGAATTAAGTATCCGTGACCAAAGGCCTGGGTGGATGAATGGATGAACTGGCTACGAACAGAGACGGGGAAAGATAAGGGCTCACGAGTCGCGAAGCAACACGAAGGCAGAGTCAGAACAGGCTCCAGACTGGTGTCTAAGCAGAAAATGTAACTCGACCTCTGACCCAGTCCTGTCCACGCCCATGGGAGTCACTTTACCAGTTGTGCAAACACATTTAGACAGTGACAGTCCCACAGGTGATCTGCTCTTGCCCCCGGTTACTGGATAAATCTCCATCCTTGTGCCCCCCTGGGGTTTCTTAGGCCTCCACAGGTGAGAGGACCCTGGGCTCGAGAACTTGGCCTCACACCTGTGACCCCCGCCCCCCGCCTTCCTCACCCACCCCAGGGTCCCCTGGGCAATAACGGCCTCTTCCACCTGGCGGGAGGTACCTGCGTTTCCTGCCCGACTCCCCTGGGTACAAACATTTTGTCACTCTAATGGGTGCAAAAGTATTTTTTTAATTTTTTTAAAATTTAATATTAATGAACACATAGATTATGCATAAACTTGAATGTCTTTCCTTTTGTCGAAAAAGCCGATCGCTTTCATTTTTTCCTGCCAATTCCGATCATGCTATTTATGCATGTTTTAATCGCTTTTGGACAGCCTGTTAAAAATTCGTCTGTAAGAGCTTTTAACATACTTTGTGATTAGGTCACCCTCATCTATTTTTGAATCTTTTTCTCCGGTTTGATATTGTCTCTTAACTTTTGTTTATAGTATGTATGATTCTATTAAGGGGTTTTTATGTATTTTTATCAATATTTTATGGTTTTTTTCAAGCTTTTACATCGTCCTCCTTGTTGGAAATGATATTTAACTTTTCAGACGAAGCTGCTGGTTTCCCCAGACGTGTAGCCGCACCTCCAAAAGATGATCTTTTGGCATCTCCTTTACCTTTCGAGACCCCTCATTACAGACCGTATCCTAATCAGGATACGGACAATGTAGACTCGTTCCCCGCTTGTCGTGAGGCCGGCCGAAGAGTGAGCCTCGGGGCCGCCCTTCACCACATGCGCCAGTCCCGTGCTGAGACGCCTTGGGACGTCTTTACATGCATGGAATCAGAGGGTGCGCTGATCATGTGAGATTCACATCCATGCAATGGCTCTTTGGGTGCAACTCCTGACATACCATGCCAACAAAAACACCTGCTCGGGGCCATGTCTCTACCTACAGGAAACGTTTATCACACTGTGACTGGAGCGCTTTCCGAGAGATGCCTTTCCTTCCGATGAGAAAACACGAAAAGGCAAGAACAGCGACATTTCCAGTTATGAAAATGTGAGGCGACACCACAGACGCTCCGAAGGCTGGCGGGCCCCACTACTGGGCCAGGGGAGGGTGCGCAGGGAGCTGAGGGTCCTGTGTCACAGTAAGGGGGCGACACGTCTGTTTGGTAGGTGAAACCGATGAAGGTTCTCAGAGCAGAGCGACAACGAGGAGATACCACTGAATTGCATTTATTAAAAGTCGCCGACTAAAACCATTCAATACCTTTCCCCTTCGTATTTCTGCCAGGCACTAGAGTTGCACTCTTCACGGCCTCCGTCCCTTTATTCCAGCCCTAACGCATAACTGAGGTTCACAGACAATGACAGGCCAGCCAGTGTAACTCTGTCTGTGTATCTATCGCCTATCCATCTAGCTGGAATTGAGAATTATGCCAAATATTATCTTGCTCCTCACGTAGCTTTTTGGATGATCTACATAAAACCTATTTGACTTGGCTAACAGGGTTCGTGGCAGCATGGAAATTAAAATCCCAGGACTGATCATATAATCTCTATCGTCAAATCATTATCATATAATTCGGTTTTTAAAAAAAAAAAAAACTTAATCCTTAATTCATTTTACATAAACATATCTACTATTTCTAGGATCCTAATGGGTTTGATTATACATAAGTGGGGATAATGTTTCACGACAAAAACTCGTGGATGTCACTATAATAACCTATCATTTGGCATTGCCCGTCCTTCCTTATAATTTTATCAGGCCTACAGCTATTTGTAGAACTCGGCTTTCTAGTTCTCAAAAACGGAATGCACTTGTAGATTATGCTGTTTCTGAACTGAATACCTGAAGCCAGACAGGAAGCTGGCAGACAATGCTTTAAAGCCGGCAGGGCGCAGAAGATTAGGGCGGTGTAAATATATTAGGGCTGTCCGCGCGGGACGCAGCAGTGGGAATATCTAAAGCGAGGAACTGGGCCCTCTGCTAGCGTGTGCTGTGGTCTGCAAGCCCGTTCCCTGCACAGCTGTCTCTCCCTCCTCGCTCAGAACCGCAAGGCCAGACCCAGCCCGACGCGGTTCTCTGGCTGGGGGGCTCGCTGCTCCCAGCCGAGGCGGCCGGGCCCTGACGAACACCAGAACGGGTAGAGGCTCCGTAACGTTCCCCAGAAAGTGCAAGAATATCTACACTGCAGAAAAAAAATGTTTCGCCCCCAGAGCGGACTGATTTAGTGGGGGCATTTAGGTAGCTTTGGGAGAAAAGGAAATAGATGGACAAAGAAAAGAATATGCTGTAGATTTTAGTGATTCCTTTGCCAAGCACGCCAGGAACAGGAACTCACATCCTGTTCCCACGTCTCTCATTTTTTTCTTCTTCTGCAAGACGGCTGCTGACGTGAGCGCTCGTGCCTCAAACGCGATAGCATGCATGGTCTCCTTTATTCAGAAAAGTAGAATGCAGCGCTGCTTTCCAAATTTCTACTCTAGCACGTTAGGAAAATGGGACATGGTAGGAAAATAAGTTCACATGAAGCACACAAGGGTAGGATTCATAGCAAAACTGATCCCCAAACTGCGGAATGATGAACAGAGTCGTACGATCAGAGCAACAAACTCTCCCTGGAGAGAAGGGGACAGTAACGCAGAAGCAGAGACTCTGTATCGTGTAACAAGAAGCTCAGAGATAGGGAAGGGAAGCAGAAGCACCATAACCGGGCATTCATTCGTGTTCTCAGAAAGAGACAGGGGAAAAGGAAGAAGAAAACCTGTAAAGAAATAATAGAAACCCATTTCCAACAAAGATGGAAAGATGACAGATCTCAAGCAGGAAAAGCCAAGTATCAGTGATGATACTGGGTGACCCAGCGTGCCGGCTAACCCACCCCGCTGCTTCATGCTACAAATACACAAGTGCACGAGAAGAAGTATATTTCACAAATGAGTGTTACAATGGTCGATGAAAGAGATGTATTAGAACTTCCCCTTTTTAGAAAGGTCATCCCTTATTTCACGCTATTTGCTGTTTTAAAAAGTTCCCCTTCAGACACATTTTGGAGAACTCGCACATCAACGTGTGCATGGATGGCACTGATAAATTCCTTCTGTCGATCTTTATATTATATGCCTCGAACGCGTTCTTCTTTCGCTTAAAGATGATCAAATGTCAACGAGAAAACCCCAGCGGTGTCTCCTCTGTCTTAATCTGACTTGATTATGCGGAATAGTGCAGTTCCAGAGACAGCAAATCCCTAGGCTGCTGCAGGGAGATGGCACGGACTCCAAGTTTCATCTAATAAAATTCCAGTGCATGTGGAGCAGCGGTCCCCGAGCTGTGGGACGCACCAGGGACCAGGGCTCCCATGAGCATCTAACGCCCGAGGACCTGAGGCGGAGCTGAGGCGGTGATGAGGCGGTGATGCTGGCGCTGGGGAGCGGCTGCAGATACAGATGAAGCTTTGCTTGCTCGCCCACCTCCTGCTGTGCGGCCCGGTCCCTGACAGGCCACAGAACGGTACCGGCCCAGGGCCCCAGGTGTGGAAGACCAGCTACCATAGTGGCTACTCCCGTGAAATCACAAATTGTAGTTTAACTAACATGTGTTACCCACTTCCAATGCCTTTTTTGCATAAAAAAGCATAAAAAAACTTACAGTTCCTCCAATATGAACTTATGCTGTTTTCGTTTTATATCATAAACATGTCACTAAAAACCTCACTGGTAATAAATGTGCATTCGTATTTATAAATGTATAATTTTATCATGAAAATTGTACTGGTTAAATATATATTATTTAAAAACTACAAGTAATATTAAAAAAAAAAAAATTCTCACCACCCACCCCACGATAACTAAGTTTCTCGTTTTGGTGTGTAGCCTTTAGGCTTGTGAAAAAAATTCAAATGAACTTTGGATCACAATATTTAAAAGTGCTTTTTCGTACTCGAAAATTTTAAGGGAGTGTTTACAAGGCAACAGGAACCCGCTCCTCGGGGATCTCTGAGAATAAACGGGGTGAGTGCCAACCTGTCAGCCGTCGGTCACTTCTCAACGTCATGAGCCATACCGTCGCCCTGAAATATCACCCAGCGCTACGTTCCCTCGTACTAGAACATGACTGCATTGCACGAAACCATGGGTCTCAGCCACCCTGTATGGCCACTGTCCAGAACATTAGGCAGAGAAGCCTATTGCAGCTCCTTGACGTAAACTATACTATTATGTTATCGTGATTTCCTTGGATGGAACTATTTTTTTTTTCTTTTTTGCTCATTATTATGGAAAATTGCAAATAGAACTTTAAAATGACCTCCACGCTCCATCTCACGCCTCTCCACGATGATGAATCCGTGGCCATCATTTTTACCTATACCCTCATCTGCTATTTAGAAGCAAATTTTGTTTTGGAACAAATTCCCGAATGATATTATTTCCTGTTAGGATAGTTTAGTAAGAATTCTTAAAGCGAAGAACTCTTTTAAATTTAACCAGGGTACTAATCTCACACCAGAAATAATTAAATCTGTATCTCTTCAAGTCCTCAATGTCCAGTCAGAGAGACTCATGCTCTCTCCCTTCTGTCCCAGACTGCGTGGAGTAATACACGGTCAGATGGCCACTAGTACATGTCGAGGAGGCTCTAGGTTCTAAGAAAGGTTTGAAATAAAATGTGAAGCATAAAATATCGTTAAGGTGAAACATCAGAGGATAGGGAAATACATGCTGTGTACTTTTTATATGAGAAGGTCCTGAAAAATAGCCTTGACGTGTGAATTCCCACGGTGTCTTCGCTTTTGATTGTTTAGAAAAATGAACATGTTTCCAAAATGATGGACGGATAAAAGGCTTCACTGCTGTGCTGACATGCTCCAGGGTTAGGCTGCTCCGGCTTAAACCTGAGCCCAGCCTCAGGTGGCTCTGGGCCTCGGGACACGTCACAGCCCATTTCCTCACCTGGAAAGGGATTAAATGGCACCTGCCCCAAAGCCGTTGTCAAGAGAAAGGAGTGGGTGTCAGGACAGCACCCAGAGGCGGCCCTGACACTTAGCAAGTCCTCAGGAAAAGGTCACTCTTATTGCCACCAAAAGAGAAGTGGAAGGGGGGGGAAGCAATAGATGGTAGATGAGTGAACCCCCTTCCTGGTGAACAGAATTCCTGGGGAGCAGAGGAAAGTGCTGTTGGCCGAGGCCTCTTAACACCAAGGACACTGACACCGACGAGCAGGCCTCAGATGACCACGGGACATCACGTCACGTGATTTCCGAGGTCGCAGACAACCACCACTGTTCCTTTCTGAAGAGCCCTAAACTGTCGACGGACTGTTCTGTTGTTACAGAAACGTGTTTACTTTCTCATACACTGTTGCTGGAAGCCTGTGGGTTTTGTCTCGCAGGCAACAGTGTTTCCCCAGCGTCTTGGAGGCCAGTGCGGCCTCCACCTCCACAGAAAGACTGTCCTGCCCGCACGTCCCAGGCGACAGGAGCGACGCCGCTGCTGGAGGGTGGACGGCGAGGTGTGACGTCACAGTGCGGACGGCAAGGGCCGTCACGGTGGATGGAAGCGGGTCTGACCCAACCCAGGTGAGGGGGTCCGCGCGCCCAAGCTCTTCCCTGGGGACCCCGCCCGGTACTGGGACGGGGTCTGGGTGGGGGAGACCGCGAGACCCCCACGAGGAGGCGGCGGGAAGCTCAGGACACTCAGGGCCCTTGTCGCACACAGGGCGACAGTGAGCTGCTGGGCGGGGGGCGGGGGGGAGGGACCCCGAGGGCCGCCCCCCAGTCCAGGCACACAGAAAACCGACCGGAGGGAAAGCTGTTCGCCTCCTGGGGCCGCCCCGGCGCCCCGAGGGCACGCCAGGCCCCGCAGGAGGCTCGTCCCCACCCAGGGGCCGAGGCCACCGCTTTGTGGCCCACGTCACACCCCGGACCGAGCACAGGACCCGCACACCCTGGGGGCACAGCGCTTTTGTCGTTAACGCACGACATGGACACCTCTGTGACATCATGCGGCGACATGGCATGGCACAGTGAACCCTCTGAATGAGGAAATAAAACGTTTTTCTGAATGTTTTTGAATGTTTTTCCACACGGGCTGGTTCCTCCTCCTCTTCTCTGCCTTCTTTTTCGGGAGCGCCTACGAATTTTTTATTAACTGTCTTGAGACTTGTTCTCTAACCCGCACGTGGGAGGCGTCTCTCACATGTTCCTCCCTCGCTTTTGACTTCTTCCTATGTAAGAGGTGACGACGGTGACCCCGGAGGCCGTGCACGCGGGGCGCATGGGCTCGGGGGACCCAGCCACCTGGCTGAGCGCCCCCGATGGCAGTGACTGCGCAGGACAGGAGATCCTCGGCTGGGTGACTGGCACATGATGCGGGTCCCCGCCGAGCCGTGGGAGGTCTGCGTGGAGCCCCGTCCCCGTCCACGCCGTGGGCCTGCGCGGTCCCCGTTTGGAGCGAGGTCCCCTCCCCCCACGGGTCTCTATCCAGTAGCTTGGCCATTCCTGAGGTCAGTTCGACCCCGCACGAATCACGCTGACGGAGACGCGTATGTTTCAGCTACGGATAATAAATAATAAGCTCATTTGCAGGCCGCTCGCTCCGAAGGCGTGGGAGCGAGATCCTTGAAAGATCAGACCCTCGTGGAATAAACAGAACTACCGCCGAGCAGCACCCCTGGCCACACTTTTGTGGAAACTTGGTTCGTTTTACAGAAATGTATGTGTTTGGTCGCGATGGGACTTTTCCCCTCTGAACGACAATGGAAACTTTGAAAGGTAGCACTTAGAGTAAGAGAAATGTGTATCCTTTCCAGAAAAATCGGGGTGTTGACTGGAAATGGGGATGAGGCTGGGTAGCAGCTGGAAGATAAATATATAGTGTGTGGTATTTATTTGCTACCCGTTGATTTATACTCTTTCTAAGATGCAAATTATTTGCTCTTTTTTTTTTTAGTTAATAACTGTAGTTTACAAAAGTAAGAGCAGCAGCAGCCATTTGACAAATGTTTCCTGAGAGTCTGGGAAAGCAATATTTTCTAAAGGCCGTTTAAATCTTTCATCTCTGCCACCCCGAGTCGGAGGCACGGTCCCATCCAGCACGCCGGCGCCACTGTGCGCGAAGCAAGCACGACCTTTCACTCTGAAGGTCTCTGGCAGGCTCAGACAGTGAGCTATATCTTCATAATCCTCGTGGCTTTCTCATCCGTGATGGTCATTTTAATCTGGAGACATCCCCACAACGAGCCCGGGACGGTGTCTGCGTGCGTGACGAAGGACCATTGTAGCAGGCGGAGGGCAGGGCCCCCCATCTGCAGGCCCGGCCCTGCACCCCTGGTCCTGGCACCTTGGGCCCCCACATTCTCCGCGGCTCAGCTTCCAAAAGCACGTGGACGGTGAGGCTGCCTCCTCAGGGACTTTCCACCTTCATGAGATGCGTTTGGGTGACGGTGCGTTGAGCGGGGAATCTTAGCTATTAACAAACGAGAAACGTGCGCATCTAAAATACAGCGCTGTTCCATACCCAGCACCTGTCGCTTCTGTGTCCCGAGGTCACAGCCAGGGGGAGAGACGGCTCCCGGGGCACCAGGGACTGCCAGCTGTGCAGTGGGAGGGGACACCGGGCTGGAGGGAAGGGAGCGTGGCCCAGCCGGACACGCGGCCTGGGCCTGTCCCCACTCTATGCGCGGGGCACCCCCGCCTCGCGCCCCCAGCCCCCGCCGTCTCCGCTGGTTTCAGTCTTCTGGAATGTTTCCCAGACGCTTCCTGTCTCATGCTGGCCCTGAAAACTGTAACGAGCTGCTGAGATTCCCCATTCCCGTGAGAGGGACCGTGAAGCCCTCGCAGGCCACAGTCGTGGGGTGGACAGCCGGCACTTTGCTGGGTTCTGGGAGCTTCTTAGAAGAGGGAAGGAATGTCCACAAACACGCTCTGAGCCACGTGTCACTTCACTTCCCCTAAGAAGACACGCAGAGGGCCAACAGACACACGAAAAGATGCTCAGCTTCACTAGCTGTTAGGGAAACGCGAGTCAAAACCACAAGGAGACACCGCCTCGCACCCGTCACGATGGCCATCACCAACAGGACGAGCAATCACAAGTGCTGCAGAGGATGCAGAGAAGGAAGGGCCCTCACCCTCTGCGGGTGGGACCGCGACCCGGTGCAGCCACTGTGGAACACAGTGTCCCCAAGACACTAAGAGCAGAGCTACCATAAGACCCAGCAGTCCCTCTCTTGGGTATTCACCCCGCAAATGAAAAACATTCATCTGTAAAGATATGCGTACCCCGATGCTCATAGCATCATCATTCACAGTGGCCAAGATGAGGAAAAAAACCAAGTGCCCTTCGATAAAGGATTGGATACAGACGATGTGGCACATACAGACAGTAGAGCGCACACTTGTCTACGGTTTATAATACACATCGCCAAGTTGTCTTCCAAGAGGTATGTAAATCCACATGTAAAGTACCAGCTTTATTGGGAACGTGCCAGCATTAAGCTGATAACTTTATGATAATTTCAAAGATGTTCTTTTTATATATATATATGTGTATATACATATACACACACACATACATACACACACATATATGTATATATATACATATATATATTGCTTCATATTGTTTATATTTATATACCTTTGATTATTTGCAATGCTAAAAATGTTAACATGGTATTTCTAGAGCAAATATTTAGACAATCAGTTTTTCTTTTCCTAAATAAAAAGTAGACGCGAGATACCCTCAAAAGGAGTCCTAACACCAACAGGAATGCTATACAAAAGGAAGAGATGAGAAATAATTTCGCTTGGTTTATCCCAACAAGCACTGCCATCGACATAATCATTTGTCATGAAATCATCTATCACGTGGAATTATTTTCCTAAAGGTGACATCTGTACCGAGATACCCTAATATTCTAAATATACTCAACTGTCACATTAAGTTTTGCTCATGGCATGCTCATTCAGTTTGGGAATAGCTCTATAAACTTGAATCACAGAAATAAGATGCATTCAAAGTTCTTTCTGACGGCTGCCTTGAATAAACAAGTTATTATTGTTGTTGTTATTATTGTTATTATTATTGATTGGGTTCACAGTAACTAGGAAACACCTCAGGAAATTTTAATGCAGCTTCAACTTCACAGCTGCAACGAGGCGTAACGTATTCTTGGGGTGGGGGAGGCAGGTATCAGAGACTGGATGTGCCCATCTGTCACCGCCGAAACCCATGTGTGGTGCTCCCCCCCTGGGCCACTGCATGAGATGGGTCTTGGCTGGATTTCAACGAAACCCATTTCTCCCCAAATTGGCAGCAATTTGAGAGGAGTGGGTTTCTCATCAGAATTAGTCACACTAAAGACTATACGTAGATGTCCTGGAATGATTTTTCTGTAAGTTTGCTTTAACCAAAATAATAAATAATAAACATAACATATTTAGGGGTATTTATCATGAAATTGAGTTCCAGAGTTGGGGAGGAAAGATTAATATTAGTCATCTAAATTTATTTCCCATTCTTTTTCCTTAACATAGTACTAAAGGGGGCTGATATTAAATGTGTCTTTATAATGCCTAAGGATGCAATTTGCAAAAATTGTTCTTTATTTTAGTTCAACTAGATTGACACATGTCTTGTCAAATAAAGCCTAAGTGAATTTTGAGAGAGTTGCCAAGTACAGCAAAACTGGGTCGTACGATGTGTGTGACAGAATTGATTTTGTGAAAACATTAATTCCGTAAGTATTTCATATACCTAGTTGAAGAATATCTTAAATATTATCCAGTCAAGGCTCTATTTTATCAACTAACATTATTTATAGCTAAAAAGAAACATTTCACATTAAAAGAATAATTCACGACAGGCACATAATGTATATTTACTAAAGAAGAAAGGAAGGGAGTGAGGAAGAGGTACTGCAATAAACAAAAATTATTTATATAATAATTAAATTAATAGGGAAATTTGAAAATATAGAGCTGTCTCAGATGCTGAAAAGGCTTTTGAGTAAAAGTTAGCCTTGGAATAAGATGTGCCTTCTTTGATGTGATAAATATGGCATGTAAAAAAAAAATTACCCAATGCCAAATCCCAAAGGCATTCTCACACATACTGGAAACAAGTCAGGTTATCACCTGTCAACACCAAAGTCTTATCCTAAAATTTCTGTACAGTGCCAAAAACAAACCAAAAGAAGAAACAATGAAGATAGATGTCAATAGGAAAAGAAAGATTAAAAGTATCATTCTTAATAATATATGATGGTTTACCTAGGAAACCTAAGAGAACTAACTACAAAAATCTTAGATTTAATGAGAAAATGCAACAAAGTAATCGAAGAAAAACATACAGAATAATAAAGCGAACATCAACAGATAAATCTTTACTGTGACTAACCCTTTTGGTGAGAAATACACTCCTCTCATAAATTATTCCGAGTTAAAAATTAGACAAATAGGTTTTGTTGAACCAAGGGGATAGCCTTTATAGCAGTAATTAACTAAATAAACAGATTAAGAACCATGTAACTGCCATATCACATGAAGAAAAAGCAGAAATAATCTAAATATTTAGGTGACAATAGTAACAAAAAATGTTAAAAGACCTACATTCAAAATAGCAAAAAATACATGAAATATGACAATAGAAGCTTAATCTGAAGGACCTACATGAAGAAAACCTTAAAATATTTCTGAGAGAGATTTTTTAAAGACTGAAATAAGTAAGGCATATTCCTGAATGAAACACAAAGCTTTAGATATAGTCATCATTTCCAGACAACATACAGGGTCAAGAAAATTACAGTAACTAATTATTAGTGAATATTAATATCGATCAATTTATTTAATTACTGTAAAAATAAAGGGTAAATAAAGAGTAAAATATTTTAGTGCCTGAAATAAAATTCTGTCGTAGAAAACGTATTTGAAATTGAAAATTTAGTTTGATGCTATTTACTCATTTTACAATATTTTCATAATTACATCAAGAAGGCAATCTCTTACCCATTCTAAACTTAGGAATTGACGATTTTCTAGACTATATGGAAGACAGATGTTTCTAAGCGGCTGGAGGCAAAGCTGGTGGATTTTGGGATCATTTAATCTAGAATTTCCTCTCATTTTTGTGCCTTTTAGATTTCCCTTCCAAATCAAAATCCCTGAATTGTTCTATCATACATTTAAGTAACATTCAGGAAGATGGTGATGACTTCAATCTTTGCTGACTGCATTATTACAATGAGAGAAGATCTGGATCACAAGTGTAGCAACTGAACCTTCTCCTTCCTGCTGGGCAAGGGACGAGAACTGTTATAAAAAGAATATTCAATTCACTGATCTGCAAAAATGTTAGCGGTCTCCTCCTCCTCTTATCTATGTCGGACCCCCTGTAGACCTTTCCACTGTAGCCCAGACTAAAAATCTTGTGTAAGTACACTGAGATTAAACGCCAGACCCTAAAGAGATGGACAATTACGTTACATGTCTGTTGTACAATTTTATCTGAAGGTCTCCTTTTTACACAAATAGGAACAACTGTGCACTTTTCTACCAAGGCAACACATACTACTTCAATTTTGAAACAGCAAGCCTTTCACTCTTAACTTAATTACTTAATGATCTTTCTCATTTGACCTTCCAGCTCATAGGCAGAATCAAACCAGGAAACCAACCAACCAACCAACAAAAGCAAAGGACCTTCCAGATCTTAAACTTAAAAGCATCAACAGAACTGATTTTATGCAAAATAGTTCCCTGAGGCTTGAGGGTGAGATCACATAGCCTTCCTTTGGCTTCTTAAAAACTCTTAATGCTTCACTTTGGCCCTTTCTGATAAAACAGCAGTCTGAGACTGTATAGGAACAGCCCAGAGAGAGGCAGACTGGAGAGGCCAGGCCATTACACCACAAGACAGTGTGTGTGCATTTATGAAGTGAATGACGAATGATGCTCTCCTATATTAGTCCGTTACTTTATGCAGCATAGTTATTGATCCTTAAAAGCCATTCTTTGTTGCTAAAGTGCTTTAACCAAAGTGCCTTCGGAGAAAAGTTCATTAGTGACCTCAGAAAGCAACACACTCAAAAGGGAAATAATTATAAAATAGTCACATGTATCAAAAGCCTGAACAGGACACCGTTGGAAATCTTTCAACAGAAATCACATAGAAACGTAATATAAAAAGCAACCGAAAGCTTTCGTATGCCGTGTTCTGCCCAAAACGGAATGCAAGCCAGCTTTCCTGCAGGAAGCTGCAATCATCAATCATGCAGCAGACTTCGGAAAGGGGAAGCACCGTGGTGATACGTTAAAAACATATTTTCAGTAGACCTAAGACCAAGCCCTTGAAGTCTACAAAGAATTCAGGGGGGGAGGACGTGTCCCTGCACACTGCCGTGACTCTTCTTCGCGTAACAAGGGATAGGACACACTCAGGTGTGCAGACATCGTTCTGTGCGTGTTCCTTCCATGTGTGGCTCGATAGGGCTTTGGGCATGGCCAACGTCCAAGAGAAGAAACACTACAGCATTTGGACGTAGAAAGGTTATGGGCCTTCGCTACAGGCACAAACTTCACCACCACTCACTCACCTGTGATCAGGAACAAGTGCCAAACGGCTGTCGGAATTAGAAAAATGAGACATGATGTAACTGGAAATTTTATGCTCAAAATACCTCATTCTAGCCAACAAGGCCTCGTAAACACTATGAAATCGGTGTTTCGAATTCTAGCTGCTCTCAATGGGCCGTAAGCGATATCTTTTCTTGAGTCGTGTAACTCACTGTAGAGACAAATTCGATCCATCATTTATGCTGGGAGCAAGCCTGACAGTTTCATGCCGTGTATAACAAAGCAGCAGATTGCGCATTAGTTATTCTCTAGTAATTAATAATTTATTTGATACCGTGGCTTATGTGTCTGTCCCCCAAGTTCTCCCTTGCGGTTCTTTTACTTCTGTCTTTGGCCAGGGTGTTCCCTGGAGACCTGCTTTAAAGCTGTCACGTGAAGGATGAGGAGATGTATTGGAGGAGGCATACGTCGACCAATGTCGTGTGTCTCGTAAAGAGCTCAGACAGATCTGTGGGAACTGCAGCAGGGCACGTAGAAAAATGACCTCTCCTCTGAGGGGTTTTGCTGTGCTGTGCATTCCTACAAATATTTTATAAGTATGTGTTTATCCACTTTAAAAAAAAAAATCTTCTGACATCTGACACTATTACAGATTTAGAACTGTGCTTTTTAAAAATCGTTTGTTATAAATTGATATTCGAGCAGTGGTAAACACACCCTGAAATTTTCTTAAGTAAATCCAGTATTCAGATTTAAGGGTTTGGTTTTTATTTTATTTATTTTATATTTTTTATTTTATTTTATATTTTATTATTTTATTTTGTTTTGTTTTATTTTTTATTTTTTATTTTTTATTTTTTATTTATTTTTATTATTTTATTTTATTTTATTTTATTTTATTTTATTTTATTTTATTTTATTTTATTTTATTTTATTTTATTTTATTTTATTTTATTTTATTTTATTTTATTTTATTTTATTTTATTTTTATTTTATTTTTTTTATTTTACCTATCCATTTTAGGGGCTGAGCAAAATTATTTCATCCTGAACAAAAGCCAGTAACTAAAGCTAAAATTCTCCAATCTGACCCGCGTGCAGGGTGCCAGGCCGTGAGAATATGAACGTGAAGGGAGAAGGAAGTGCTTTTTACAAATAGCTGATCTACATACGTCACATTATCCTCAAAGCTAAAGTAATTATATTATTTTTTCTTACTTCTGCATAAAGGCCTCGGGCAGAAAGTTGTTTTTATATTTTTCCCATTAATATTATCTTTGATGAAAATTTTAAATCGGATCTCCAGTGTGAAACGTTTGGCACACAAGTTACTAAGACATTTAGGGCGTGGGGACAGGAGAGCTCAGTGTGATTGTCCCGAGTATCAGATCTTTTTCTCAGATAACCATGATTTTAGGTCTATACTCTTTCTTCCTCTTCATTAAGAAAAAAAAAATTCTCTCCTACTGTAATTTCCTTATCTTTAAGATAAAAAATGAATAAGAAGCAACCATATATATATATTTTTTTTAAATCGAGCGAAAATGTTCCTCTGAGTAATTTTTTAAGCATCTGCTGACCATATGAAGCTGTGGTGCTTACAGAGGACTCAATCTCCCTCCACATCTCTGCTTTTAGCACCTCCTCGATAAGCTCATTTTATTTTTCTCTTCATCCCTCTTCAAAGATCTTCAATCATTCCTGTTTTATTTTCAATGCTTTTCTTCAGTGCCAAAATCTTGTGGTAATAAAACCTGACTGTGAAAATAAATAATTGGGACTATATCAAACTAAAAGAGACCATCAACAATGCAGAGAGGCAACCATCTGAACGGGAGAAGATATTTGCAAACGACGCCCCTGATAAGGGGCTAAAATCAAAAATACGCAAGAAACTTATGAATCAGCAATTTAAAAGAATCAATCCAATTAAAAAATGGGCAGAGGACCTAACAGACCGTTCTCCCAAGAAGACATGCAAATGGCCAACAGACATTCACAAAGATGCTCAGCTTCACTAGCTATTAGGGAAATGTAAATCAAAACCACAGTGAGACACCACATCATGTTGATGAATGGCTGTCACCAACAGGACAAGTAATAACAAGGGATGGAGAGGTTGTGGAGAAAAAGGAACCCTCATCCACTGCTAGTGGTACTATACATTGAAGCAGCTACTGGAAAATAGTACAGAATTTCCTCAAAAAAAAAAATTAATAACAAGAATTGATCTACCATATGATCCAGCAAAAAAAATAAATAAATAAACCTGAAAATATTTATCCACAAAGATATGTGCTTCTGATGTTCATAGCAGAATTATTCACGGTGGCCAGGACATGGAAGCAACCAAAGTGTCCTATGATAGATGGATGATTGGATAAATAAACTATGGTATGTATACACAATGGAATTTTACTCAGCCATAAGAAGAGATGAAATACTGCCATTCGTGTCAAGGATGGACCTTGAGATAATCATGCTAAGCAAAATCAGACAGAAAAATTTGAAAGCCATATGAAATCACTTATCTGTGGGATATAAACCTAAAAGCAACAAACAAACATGACAAATAAACAGAGACTCGTGGACATGATCAATAGACATGATCAATCTTTACCAAGATTTTTTTTTAAATCGCAGCCTGCTCCCTTCCTTCTGATCAAGGTCACCCCAATAATTTTCAATTTAAAAATAAATAAATAACACCTGACTGCAAATCGTAGGATTTTGCTGGCCGTGTGGTCATCAGACTCGTGTGAGCCTCTCCTTAGTCTCTGCTGTATATCTTCCTAACATAACTGAGATTATCCTTTTTATGGGCAAAAAAAAAAAATTTTCTGTATGTTCCAAAATCAAGAGCAAGGGAAATCACACAGCACTAAATTCTTCGGAAATGTTAGATCAAAAAATAGCACAGATAAGTAAATAAAAGGTGGCTACAATAATGACTATATGTACCTATCATAATTTTATTTTTCATTTATAGAGGTGATATTAATTAAAACAAAATCACTGTGCCCTCTGAATGGTAGTGAAAAATTAATGGAATTAACAGAGCTAGGAAATAAAAGCAGCTTAAACATTTTAAATAATTTATGGTTTCACTTTACAGAAGGCAAATGTGGGACATGGACATGGGAATAGAGAAGCTTGAACTTTAGAGAACATAAGAATCGCTCAAGGTGATTCCTGAGAACGCAGCTCCCCAGTGAAGAGCAAGGGGAACCCCGCTTCGCCAGCTTCCTGTTCTACCCCCATGGCAGAGCCCCCCACGGCAGCCCCCTCCTTACCTTACCCTCATAAAACGGAAAAGCAGCTACTTCTGAAACTGAGCCACATATGAGCAACATTGCAGAAAGTTTCTTTTTTTTCCAAAAAAAAAAAAAAAAAGTGAGAGGGAAAACAGGGCTGTTCACATTGAGATAAACATTAGCTTTTTGCGATTTAAATAGCAAGGAGCTTTCTGTTCTCTAACTCCATTATCCGTTATCCGGCCCAGGTTGAAAGCACCGCTCCACCACCACCAAGATCCCGTCTCCTGAGGACAGAAGTTGGTCCAAAGGCCTTGAACAGGGGGAGCGGAGGCCCCTCTGCCTCCACCTTGAACCCCGCTTTGCTGGCAGATAAGACAAGGAGTTTGATGAAACTGGGTTATTTAAAGTATCTGGAAACCATAAAGTCACATTTTTAAACCCCACCTACTAATCAGGAAATCCATTTTCGTCTCTTCAGACTTTCTTATATAATGATGAGGATGTACCAAGATTTTTAAAAACTCGCAGCCTGCTCCAGTGAGCACCCTGAAGCGTGGGTCCCGGGCCCTGCTGTCTGTGCTCCCCCGCCCTGCACCCGGAAAGGCACGGGGAAGGTCCTGGGGACGATTCCCAGGAGGCGCCTGCCACCTCAAGTCACTTCCCAATGCCCCGTGAGGTACACTGGAACACAAACACCTCTGAGCGTCAGCTGACACTGTCCCCTTGAACTGGAGAGTCTCTATAAACCACCATCATTTTTTTTTTAATGTCATGCTGTACTCCTCACATCATCTTGTTCAGTGTTCCTCATTTCTAGAGGAAATCTAGTATATCACACGGACAGTTTTGCTTCCATCGAGGACAACGCAGGAGAAATGCCAGGGCCACAGCCGACCTGGACGTGACCTTGGTCCAGAACGAGGTTGCTAGGGAATCCCACATTCATGCTGATGTCTCATCTCGTGTACTCTTCCTAAACCCTTCCCCATGCACGAAGCACATCCACAGACTTCTCATTGAAAGTGACCCTGGTTCCTTTAATAAGTGGAAAATACAGCTAGCTATTCATAGAGTTTTCAGCTGTCTTCATCCGTTACCTGTCCAACAGAAATGCTGATACATCGCCACTCTCTGCAGACCAGCGCAGAGACAGGTGGGAGGCAGAGGCCTCGTGGGCAGAGGGTAGCAGGTTCCTGAGGCCACCTGGGCCGGGGGACGGAGACCTCACAGAGGCTCACCTGGCCTAAGTGTCATCAAGAGGCTGCGTCCTACAGAACTACTAAGGAGGGGCCTCTGGGAGCTGTAGGGCAGCATGAGGAGGAGCCAGACAGAGCTCGTTCTGGGTAGACTAGTTAGCCCACTGCCAAGGGTCGACCGAGGAGATGAGTTTGTAAAGACAGGCCGGCATCACCAGCTGGCCATGACGGAGAACCCTGGGCTTGATGAGAAGTGTTAAGAGGACACTCAAGCTCTAATCAGCGAATCTTCAACTTGTAAGAAGCTGTGTGGCGAGTCTGAGTTCACATACGTTTTTAGCTGGCACGTGAAAACGTTAGCAAAGTCCCAGTTTATATACGGACAAAGTTAAGGGATGATCTGATATCCATCAGGGAATGCAAAAAAAAAAAAAATCTAGATTTCAGACTCAAAATAAACCTGTGCATCGATAGCCAGGGCCCGGGGAGTCGGGCTTGTGTGTTCAGTGACTGAGGTCACAACAATGGAAGATTTAAATCAACTTAAAAAAAAAAAAAAAAGGATTAAATTTAATGAAAAAAAAAAAGGATGGAATACTTTGTCTCTTTTAAGCCAAATGCTACTTTGATTGAATATTTCGCATGACAAACAGATGTCTCAAAGTCAGACGTCTCGGCACACTTTATCTGAAGGACCGAGACGTCGTGACATTGAAATGGCACGAGTGTTTGCTGGGGAGGTCTCCTCACCGTCAGCTCAGGATACTGAAGAGAAACGCACCAAGTGCGGACGCGGGCGTCTCTGAGTGCGGGGTGCTGAGCGCCCTCCCTTCCCGTGAACGTGCACTGTCCACACCTCCTGTGACGGCCGCGAGTGAACCCCCGGGGTGGGACTCGGTGAGACGAGGCCAACCCTGGCTAGTGACCCGGACTGTGTTGTCTTGAACAGTGTAGCATCGAATGACAGAAACGGAAACAATGGCCCAAGTGAGGCACGGGCTTACGTTTGCATGCCCTGTGCCCCAGGGACCTAGCTGTCTCCAGCTCGAGGCCGTGCCAACCGTAGGGGGTGGCCCCTGACCTCCTTCCTGGTCTAGGAAAGCTGTCGCTGAGGTTCAGGCAGCGGAGGGAAGACGACACGGAAAAGGAAGGGAGGCCAGAGGGCGCGAGCCGAGGGCGGGCGGGAGCCACACGCAGCGCAGTACCCCATGCATCACCTCTCCGTCCCCACGGGTCAGGGACACGGACATGACCTGGGGTCGCAGCACGGCCATGGACACAGCTCAGCGATGCCCCGTCTGAGGACTCAGGGGTGAGTCTCTGCATCCAGCTATGCTTGTGGGACTGCGGGCCGTGTGCCCCAGCTTCCCGAGGGTCCCGCACTTCCTCGCCATGCGGGGTCCCCAATGTGGCCGCGCACGACACCCATCCAGAGGGGACAGCCTGGGGTCAGCCTGCTGTGGCCAGATGGAGTCTCCTGTGATACAGCCCGACCAGAGAGTGACACCCGTCACCTCTGCCATACTTCACTGGTTAGACACAAGCCACCGGTCCTGCCCAACCTGGAAGGGACGGGGACCCTATGGGGGGCTGGGAACCGGGAGAGAACGAGGGCTTCCTCAGGGCATCCGGCACCCGAAGCTTCTCAGGAACAGCCCCACAGTCCTCTCTTGCACCCCCTCGGCTAGAGCTGATCACGTCCAGCCGGGAAACGTAGCCACGTGTCCTGGCGCAGACGCTGCTGTCCCGGAGGGCGCAGGGGACAACATGGGACCGCCCTCCAAGAAGACAGCTGCCCCCCCCCAGAGCCCCATGGCAGCTCAGCGGGCGAGGGGGGGGCAGCATCCTGCACAGGGGACAGATGTCCTCCAGTGACAGTACTAAACTTTGATCAGTAGAAGAACAGAAATCAAGTTCCCTTAAAAGTAAGAAAAGTGTTTTAAACAAAAACCATGTTCAGTTCACTAGCGCCCTAAGACCTA
Organism: Macroglossus sobrinus; assembly: GCA_004027375.1. Taxonomy (NCBI): domain Eukaryota; kingdom Metazoa; phylum Chordata; class Mammalia; order Chiroptera; family Pteropodidae; genus Macroglossus; species Macroglossus sobrinus. The sequence continues at coordinate 120,669 of PVKZ01003331.1, read as the reverse complement.
AGTCCCACGGAAACCAATTCGATCTCCTCGCATAACTAAATTCTTTATCCTTATAACATGATCAACCTGATAATGCCATTAAAATAAATTGTGTATCTCGATAACGCTCCAACGTGTCAGAGCACCACCTCACACATCTTATTTCATTCCCACCGAGCGTCTGTTGCCCTCGTGTAGCAGCCGAAGCTGAGCGGCCGGCCCACGGCTGAGGACCTGGCACAGCCCGAGCCGGGGTCCAGGCCATCCCTACACCGATCCCCGACACTGCCACATCAAAACGGCGACCTCGCAGGATGACAGACAGACACATGCCCGTGTGGAAATGCTGACCAGCCACACTCGCGACACGGTGCGTTTTCCTGGGCAGGAGGGACCGGTGAGTGCCAGCCACGCTGTGACTGAGTCACGTGAGGAACGCCAGCTGTGTGACAGCACCGAGGAGGCCCAGGGCTCAGGGTCCGCCGTTCCCCTTCCAGCTCGCAGGCACCTTCCCGCAGCACGCCACACGCGTGCAGGTGGACACCGCAGACACGTATTTCCACCCCATTGGTTCACAGTCCAAAAGTAGCCAGTTCACTGGGACAGCTTCGCGGTGCAACGGAATGAGCCTGACCGAGCTCTGGAAGAGAATTTCCGCTCATCGCCCTTCATCCTCTCCCCTCTCCTCCGCAACCCACCCCCAGCCCACCTCAGAGGCCGCCGCCCGTGTGCCTCGGGGCGTCCCTTGCATTTGCTGAGCCTGGTCTCCTACTTCTGCTCCATGGTGCTCCTCTGCGGACTGCGTAACGCAGCCCGTGCAAAGCCCTGACGTGTGACAAGTCCTTATCACGTTCTCTGTCTCATTGACGTCTCTGTCGCTATTATGGTGTAGAAGTTCTATTGTCACTACAGGTCAGATGGTTACGTTCTTAAGTAAAGGAGCCGTACAAAACAGACACGGTAGATACATATATATAGTGCTGACATATAGTTTATTATTTATAAAGTCACAGAAACGATATTGATATGGTCCTCCTGGCTTTGTTTGGTTTTAATTCTATTCTATACCGAAAAGTAATCGTTTTCTCTATTGAGTCACCGTTAAGATTTTTCATAAGAGCCAGAAAACCGATGGCCCCAGAGGAGCCGAGTTTGAATAAAAAATACTTCTGTTTCCAACCTAAGACCTTGGCCCAGAGAACTGAGTCCTAAATGTATAATTGACATATAAAACCTTAGGCGCACACCACTAATGGCATCTTTCAAAGATGGATTCCTACATGTTTTCACATGAAGGCTTTAGGTAGAGAATCTGCTGCAGAGGGCTCAGCAGCTCTCTGGGGAGAAAGACAGAACGATCGTGGAGCCCACCAAGGAAAACGAGACTCTGGAGAAGAACGTTCTGGGTTGGGCCGTCCCGTCTGTTACCACTGCGGACACGTGCGCGTGCTTCGGGGAGAGAAACCACAGGCACACCCCCGCCCCTTTCCCGATGAGACTTCTGTTTTCACATTCACAGTTCTGTAGTTCAAGAGTCTGGTGGAGAATCCAGTCCAGAAGCGTGAACCCCGAGAACCCCGGATCTGCCCATCGGTGCTGGACAGGCCTTGCGGTGTGCCTGCGACTCGAGTCGTGGTTTCAAAGGCCCATTTTCAGAGGAGCGAGACTCAACCAATTCATGCGACTCCTGCTCCTTGGATATTTATTATTTTCTTCAACCTCCTGAAATCGAAGGATCAGAGGTAATGAAGAAATGTCACAGAACGAAGGCCGGGAAAGAAGTCTGCGGTCATCACCAAGCCTATTTTCACGCAAATTGAGAGAGAAATCGTCCGTTTTACTCTCACGGCCAGGCTCCCCTGCACCGCATGGCACGAGGCCAAGCTCTAAAATGACGCTTTGATGCTGCCAGCGACATCAAAGACGCACCTTAACAACGTGGAGTCCTTGCCTGAGTAGCCAGCGATAGCTTTGAGGACGCACTCACACGGAGTTCTGCAATCGGACGATCGCTTGTGTTTCCCCAGTAAGACAGAACGAAAAACGGTTATCTGGATCGTTTATGCTAAACCTACAGATACGAATACGTTTATACTGCCCAACAGTCGTCACCCACGGCTGGAATTAACCACACGCACTATGATAAGCACGTAAGACCTTAAACTAGCTGAATATTAAGAAAAGGCATATTTTTGAAGATAAAGTATATGATAATTAAACAGAAGTGATAGAAAATAATGTGTAGAGGTATTTTTTTAGCTAAGGAATGAAAAAGTAATAATGACAGGATCAAATAAGGGGATCTCCTTGAGCAGAGGCAGGTCACACACTACCTGTGACACCGAGAAAACAATTTCTTCCTCTTTGGCGTTTTTAATGGGCACCACTGGTCCTGGACCTGGGCTGGGAAGAGCAAAGGGGACAGACAGGGAGGGAGGTGGCCGGCACGACGCCCGGAGTACAGCTCACCTGTTCTCCTGTTTCCCAATGTTGCTAATTGTCACTTTGCCACAGGCCCTATATTTTTTTAAAGAACCATTTCCTTTTCGTTAACAGTTCACCTCACTAATCATATGGAAAGCCCATTGAAATACACTGACTTTATTGTATATTTATTATGGTTAACATTTAAAAAAAAACGAAGAACTAGTTTGAAAATCAAATAACCTATGTGACAGTAAAGGCTCATTCTGATAGAATCACGTGAAGGTAATCTGTGTTTTACCCTCGTTATAAATGCGCTGCGCAGGCGCGCCCCGCCCCGCCGAATCCGGGGGCCTGGGGCGCAGCGGCCCCCCTCCCGACACCCCCAGACCTCCCCGCTCTCATGCGGTCTCGGAAGCGTTTCGTAGGACGAGGCCAGATTCTCACACTGCCCGCTCCCCCTGGCGCGCCTTCCACGGGGGTGCTCGCGGGGGTGCTGGCAGGTGGCTGGGAGGCAGGTGAAGTTCGCTGTTCTGTGGCTTTCTAGAAGCCCGAGGCCCTTGCCATTTCCCTCCTCCTCACCGATCGTGTCGCTGAGATTTCTGGTTTTGATATATTTTCACCTTAATGCCTCCTGAGACAGTGCAGACAGCTGGGGACCTTTCTTTAAGCTGAGTTGGCAGTTCCTGCCCAGAGCACGCGTTCTCTTAAATCTTCACCCCGTTCCCGTCAGCAGGTGTCACTAATGACGGTGAACAACTATAAATGACTATGTTAATGACCGTAAATCCAAGCTAAATATTTCTCAAGAAAAGCAGGCTTACACTTACCAGCTATCACAGGTCACACATACTGATGTGTTCTCCGTAAACAATTGCATTTCTAAAAAAACTTCTTAGAATAACATCTTGCTTTAATCTAGACATTGACAAACGGAAGAGGGCTCTGACTATTGAAACGAGTTTTTTCCAAATTCTCCTATAACCATCACACGCGACACAGAGCAGTTAGAGAGGCAAAAACCTGTCAAAGATACAAATAATCTATAACCTGTCTGAAGCATAAATGACTAAATCTTTACATCGCCACGATTCGCCTTATTTCCGAGTGACTAAATGCAAGGATTTCTTACTTGAAGATACAAAAGGGCATGCAGTACTTTTGTTCTTTTTAAAATTCATTGGAATGGTTCCGAAGGTATTTCTCGTACAGACAGACTCTTCCTTTCGTGTCTGAGGCTGGGTCTCTGACAGAACATTCCGCAGTGTTCCGTGCTCCTCAGGGCAGACAGAAGCCTGGCGTCTTCCTTGTTTTGGCATCTCCAGTGTTTATGTAAATAGTAATAATGACAGATACGCCAGAGGTGGTTCCCAAAGCTATGACCTATCTTTAGTCTGCACTAAACCTAACACATTTATCACATCAAAAAAAAATGTCATGTGGGCTCACCTGGGGAAGACGAAATGAGGTGGGTCCCAATGTGAAGGCCTCGGACCACGGGGCCTGGCCCACGGCCCCTCGGCCACAGCCGCTGGCTGGTTCTCTGTTGTTATAACCGGTGTTGCGCTAAACTGGGTCATGCCTCAGGAGGGGAAATTGGTCCCTGGCCTTGATGTTCCTGGGCGAGGAAAGAAGGAGGGTAGGAAGGAAGGGCTGGAGGGGCGAAAGCGCCACGCGAATGGCCCCTCCTCACCTTTCCACTGGCCGTGGAGAGGGAGGGAGGGGATGCGGGCAAAGGATGGGGCCGCTGTTACACGGGCGTGAATTCCACGCGTGCACAGAGGGGAGCTTCGGGGCCAGGCGAGGGGACGTGGCTGTCTCCTGGGAGAGGATGGCAGGGCCCAGGTTGTCTGCGCTTCCTGGTGGGGGTGGGAAGCAGCCGGCTCGGGTGAGGGCAGCAGTTCTCCCCAAAGCTCCAGGAAGGAGGAACCCCCATTTCCTGAAGTCTTGTGAAGAGCCGGCCTCCCAGCCCTACATCAATATCCACACTGACCGGCAGGGAAGACTCCTGCTCTGGACTTAACTATTGTATTCACAGAGCCATTTAGCAGATTTTTATACACACACACACATACACACACATACGCATGTATGTGTATATAATAAATTTAATTATTTAATTATATGTTACATAATTATACATTATATTTATGTATGTGTATGTATATATATATTTGGATAACTGAGATGACGCATGTGTACGTGCTTGGATGACAGAACAGTCTCTCTGGAGAAGGAACACACAAAAGGCAGGGTGTTAAAATCCCCAAAAGGCACAAGACTTCCCAGGGGGACCCCAACGAAAAAACGGAAACAAAGCCAACGCGAGACAGGCAGTCAGGCGGGCGGAGGAATCGCGCCGGCCTCACGTCCCCAGGCCTCCCTGGGAGGAGAGGGCGGCTCAGCCACCGCTGACCGCTCTACCGCGCAGGCTGAGCAGGGCACACGACGCTGGGCCTTGCTCAAGCCCTAGACCCACTTTCAGGAGATGGGGTCCCAGGGAAGGTCTTGCTACACAGCATCACAAAGTTAACAGAGGACGGCAGCGTGTGACGTCCGTCTCGTCGGGGGCTCGTTCCGCTCCAGGGAACCACAGTGCGACTCAGGCGCCCTAAGGTGAACCTGAACGCAGATCCGTGTCCGGGACGGCCCGGCTGGATGCCAGCTCCATGCGCCCAGTGCGTTTCGCTTTTCTCCATTCCCCAGCACGCGCCCGGAGCATCAGCTTCCCACCCCCCCCCCGCCCCAAGACCTCACGTGGTGACCCGAAAAGCTCTAAGCTCACATCTCTGCAAAACCCCAAACAGCGAGTCCACTTCCCTAAAGGGGGAGGTGATGGGGGGGAGGGGGTCGCAGACGGTGCCTTTCTGACTCTGATTGGCCAGACGGGGCTCACACACTTTTCCCGAAGCCAATCCCAGCTCCAGGGGGACATCCCGGCGCCCATGGCCAGCCCGGAGGTGTGGGTGGCCCAGGGCGCCCAGCGCAGGGCTGACATCACCTGCAGCAAAGGGCCAAAGGGCGGGGCCCGTCTCCATGGGGAGGAGGGCCGGGAAGGCGCACACACATCTCCACTCCGGGGACCCCACCTCCCCCACTGAACTAGAGTCTCCTGGGCCCCGCTGTGGATCAGAGAGGGATTTTAAGCATCATTCGCCCGGGACTCCTCATCCACCTAGCGTGGGGTGGAGGGGACCTCCCCGCGCGCGCGTGTCCGCAGGGCCGCTTGCACGGCTGGCCCCCGGGTCTCTGAGCAGCAACACCGCAAACAGACGCGAGTCGCCGCTCATGGGCCTGGTGGCACCTGCCGGAGCCGCCCGGAGGGACGATGCGGGGCGGGGGCGGGGGGGACACCTTCCCGGCGCCCGCAGAGACGCGCCCACTTCCCCGAGCGCCACGGGCTGGTCCCCGGCGGTGCCTCCGCGCCCGGCGCGCACACACGGTCGTGGGAACGGCCGCCGGGGGTCCCCACGCCCAGGCAAGCAGCTCGGAGGTGGATTGGCCGGCTGAGGTCCCTCCCTCCTCCCTCCCTGTCCCCTCCCTCCCTCCCGGAGGCGGCGCGGGGCGGGTCCGGTCTGGCGCGCGCCGTGGACCCAAGCGCAGGACCTGGTTCGTCCACGGGGACCGGGCGGGGAGGGCGCCGCCGGAGCCCCGGGTCTGAGGACAGGGAGGCGGGGGTTCAGACTCGCCGCTCCCCCGACATCGGTCGACGGGACGCGGCTCCAGAGCCGGCGGCGGAGCCTGGCGCTCTGCCACCGCCGCCAGGTCCCCGGCGCTCGGCTTCCAACAAGGTGACTGGGACAATGAAAACACAGCCTCCCCAGGACTGCAGGCTCGTGACACCGTCCCCGAAGTTTCGCACGGCGCGGCTACCTGCTCCTGCTCGTCTGTGTTAACCTGCTAACTCCGCCGGCCGCCGGTGACATTTAGAGAACAGTGACATTTAGAATATTCTTCGAGGAACACTGGCAAGTTCGCAGGGCCTCGAGGCACCGCGTCACTCACCAGCTTGGTTCGCATCTGTCTTCCCCAAGTGGTACCCAGCCTGTCCCCGGGGCGGCGGCGGGTCTCGCATGTGACACTCTTGCCCTCTAGTGCCTCATCGGCTTGGTAGCAGTGCGCTGGCTGATATCAACGTTACATAACACAAGGCCACAGCTGGCATCGCTGCCTCTGGCACAGCCACACAGCCTGGGGTGCCGCTGGGGCTGGACACTGCTGTTTCCGGTTCTTCTCCGTCTGCTGAAACTTTCCGAAGCCTTTCATCCCTTTCGACTTTGAGTCCAGGTACGTGTAACTGTTTACTTGCCTTATACACTCCCGGCTAGCTCGGAGAGGTGGGGGGGGGGCTTTTAATAAGAGGTGGCAACTTTGTTCTCAATGAATCGAAGAATTTTAGGATTGAACAAGTGCCTGCTTTTCATTCTTGTAGAAGAAACGGCATCGCAATTAAATTAAATTAAATTAAATGACAAAGGGATCTCTTATTGCTGGGGTAGACGTTCTCATTCATAAAATTAAGGTATTCATGTGATCTCTTCTCATTGTTTAAGGTTCCCACCAACAACTTGTAATTAGCCCACATCAGATCTGTCAGACAGAACACGCAGCGGCTGCCAGGGCCACAGATCTGTAAACAACATCACAAATTCCAACTCCAGCTCCCCGTCTGTCCACGTAGCAATGATCCCCAGCAAACCTACTGGCTGCAGTTCGTTTTATAAACATTACTTTAAATTGCACAGTTAATAAAATTAAGTGCAACTGGGAAGAAAATGAACACCCCAAGTATTGACTATGGCAGCTTTAAATTGAAGAAAATACATGTATCTTTCATTGAATGTATCTTTTTCTTTCTTTATGGAAGAACGAAGTTCCATTCTTTAAGGGGTTTACCTAGGTCATCTTGTAGCTATTCTTCTAGTATCTAGAAACCAGTTCAGCCACAAACTCATTTAAAGTTCAGATTGTGTCCGTATTCTTTGTGTTACCAACTACTGAACAATGCCACTCACCAGCAGAGAGCAGGATGCCATGGGGGAGAAACTCTCAAACATAAGGCATTTCCCCTCTTTCTTCTTCAGCCATAGTGCCTGATTAACATGATGTTTGAGGCGATTTCAAAACCAAATTTGAAAGAGACTCTTGAACATGAAAAGAGGCTTGCCCTAACCGAAGCTATGCCTTGGATTTCTCTCTCCAGTGAAGGTGGCATCTCCTATCTCGGTGATATTGTTATGGTTTTTTGTTATGGTGTTGATGGTCACACAGAGGGTTTCTTTCTTTGCGTGAGTAAATATTAATAGCAAACTGGTCACGAGTTCCTCGTCTTTAGAATGAGGGGTTCTCGAGCGACTACAATGTTTTAGATAAAACAAAATCTTTTTTTCTAGAGATTTGTTATTGTGTGGTTTGGTTGAGTTGCAGGATACCTTCTCTCTAATACATTTCTTGTTGTTTCTGAAAACGATAGCAAATGTTAGAGTAATTTGTGATGTAACTGAAGGGTTTGCTGAAGAAAAAAATGAGAGATAACAAGGCATTTGAGGGTTTTTTGGGGGGACGATATATTCTGCTGAAGAAGTTATGAGCTAGAATTTGAATATTCAATTGACTTGTCATTTCAGAAGTTTAAAGAAATCACATATTTTTTCTTTTAATTCAGGAAATCTTTTTATATGACTTCCTTGAAACCCAGCTGAGCCTCGCGGCTCTATGGTGATTAGTGCCAACTTTCAAACTCAAGTATGTATTTATTGAGATATAAAATATATTCCAAGAAAACTATATTTAAATACTTTGTGATTTATATGCACTGTAAAAACAGGGAAATAGAATTAGTGATAAAAACAGCCTTCTCAACTAAATGAATGCCTTGGATTACTAGTTGCTTAACAGTTTAGACAAGAGGGAAGAAACAGTGGGAGTTACTTTTCCCGTGCTGTGGCGTTGGACACATGTACACACTGAAATGCACGCGCTCCCCAAACCTGTGCAGAGGGGGGCCACCAGGTCTCAAACTCGCAGCTCGTGTTAGAACGATGATTCATCCGCACAGCGCTCAAAATTGTCAGATGACGCAGATTTCTTAGGCTAACCAAGAACTGGCTTTAGAAAACCAATTGGTTTGTTTGCTTGTTTGATTTTAATAAAAAACTACATCCCTAGCGTCTAGGATGTAACAGGAGTAATTTATCCGTTCGTGGTACTCTAAACATTTTTCCTCGGTTTCGTGTACGTTGCATACATAGAAGAAAAACCAGGCTCTGCTACAACTAGTGTGCATAACAGATTATATCACAAAACGCCAACGATTCCTGACGGTTACAACTCCCGATGACCCGCGGCCAGACGAGAGCTTAGCCAAAGGGCACTGACGTCCTGCACTGAAACGTTTTGGCATCCGAGGGATGGGCGCCCGTGATGGGCGCCCGTTTTGCACACACTTCCTTCTTATCCTTGTTCTCTGGTCACACGTGTGAGGGCACCGTGAGGCCAGATCTCGACGCTAGGCCTGTTCTGCATCTGGTCCGGACAACGACCTTGGTGGCTGGCTCTGGGCCTTGGCTCCTGAGCTGAGGATCCCAGAGACCCCCCCTCCCGTCCTCTCTGGTGTCCAACGTTGTAGCAACTGCCCTGGAGGATGGGACAAGAACACACCACGCGACGAGTGCTGTTGTCTAGACTTTCAGCAGTAGACGGGCGAGTTAGGAAAACGCCGGTCACAGCTCGTTGAACACCAGCTTGCACCAGGCTCTGTTCTAACCCTTCACACGCTCATGTTTATTTAGCCCACGCGGTCCCCACAGCCATTCTTTGGGGCGGACGTGCTATAACCATTCCCACTTCACGATCGGGGAAATCGAGGCACAGAGCGATGATCGCCTGCCTGCCTCAGACCGGGCCCCTGGGATGCGGGGAGTCTGGCTGCAGCGCCCGTGGCCTGGACCGCTGTGCAGTGAGGCGTGCCTCGCAGTGGGGTACGCCCTGAGAGCTGCGTGTCGTCGGGCGGTTGGGCGGTCGTAGAGCGCCACAGAGGCACCCCCGGACCGCGGCTGTGGGGTACGGCCCTCGGCTGCGGCTACTGTGCCCAGCACTGCGGGCGCCTGTCGCACGGTGGTGTGTGATCGTGGGTCCAGGCAGAGGAAGGGGGCCGCGGGGACCGTGTCGAAGACGAGAGCGGCTGCTCGCTCCCCCAGCATCCACCGCGAGCAGGGCTGAGGGACCGGGCCAGCCGGGCGCCTGAGTGGCTGAGGGCGAGGGGCCTGCCAGCCTTGAGTGACCATGCCACCTGGCTGAGCTGGCGTGCACTCAGGGTGCTCGAAATTTATTTTCTAAATGTTTCTTCTTTCCTCAGTAATAAACTACCCTCAGCTCACTGTAACTATTTTACTTTATAAACTTTTTTTTTAACTTTTTGACTTTCGTAATAACACTGAGGTTAGAACACAGACACGTGATTCATATGTACGCAAATTTTTGTCTTTATATCCTTATTCTATAAACTTTTTTTATATTTAAAATTTTTTTTTAAGTTTCTAAACTTTTTTTGGCCCAAAATGAAGACACAAACACACCCAGCAGCCTAGGTCGGCACAGGGTCACGCCATCAATGCCACCTCCACCTCCCGTCCCCCTGGAAGGTCGTCAGGGGCGATGACAGGTGTGGAGCTGTCGTCCCTGTGATGACCAGGCCTGCTTCTGGGGTGGCTCCTGAGGGGCCTGCCTGAGGCTCGTCCTGAAGAGCTGTCACTCTCTTCAGCGCTCAGCCCGTGGTGGCTGGCTCAGCTTGTTTTCTTCGCGCCATCAGAGGTCTGCTGTGAGCAGACACTGCGCCGTGCACACTCCTCCCCATTAACCGTGTCTCTCTGTGCCGGGGTCCATGTTTGATACCGAGCTCGCCGAGGGCACAAGAGCTTCTGCTAAGCCCTTCCTGTGAATCTCCTGGGAGGGTCTCCTCCTTCTCCCGCAGTTTCTTCTGCTCTTGCCCCTTCTGCAGCCACACGTTGCTGTCACAGTCCCAACAATCCTCCCTACTCGGGTCCTCAGAAGCCACCTCTGGGAGCTCTCAGTGTCACCCTCAGCCACACCCGGCCAAAGACGTTTGCCATCGCGGCCGGCCTTGGTGGCTTTTGCAGCCTCCTCATCCTTGTCACAGATAAACCTCCTGTGTGTGTCGTCTCAGATGCCATTTGTAAGTTCCCTGGTGACATCGCCCCAAGGCCAAGCACGGTTCCTGACGCAGCCACGGATGTGACCCTTCCGGGTTCCATCAGTGTCCCCTCAGCATCCTCCTCGGTTGCAGCAGTGGCCCGAGCATAGGTCCCCCTCAGGCCCTGGGCCTTACGAGCGGCTGCGTCTCCTCGACCCGCTGGCTGGGTCGGGGAGGTGGCATCCGGAGGAACGCCACTCTCGTACGGGGACACAGACCACCACCCCACCGACGGAAGGAGCTCGGAGCATCATCAACAATAAGGCGTGTTATTCTCCAGACAGCGCTTCCCCGCCTCCCTGTCCGAGCAATCAGGAGGGCAGCTGGGGACAGCAGCCGGGCCCTCCGTGCCCCTCAGCGCTCCCGGGGTTCAGGGGCGCTGTGCGCTTAAAGCCCTACTGGAAGGTAGGGGTGCTCACTGAGCCGGCTCACAGGGGCGCCGATTGTAGCCTGCAATCTGTAGCCTTTCCCCCAGCCAGGACTGTCCCCTGTCCCTAAAAGCCTGGCTCGGACTTGGCCTCCTACGAATAAGAGTCCTTCCAGGCCTCCGTTTCCGGAGTAGGGAGTTTCCATCCACATGGGAAATTTGCTCTGGCAAGTAATCTTCCTCCACGATCCGCTTATCTCGAATTTCCAAAAATTCTTCGGCTGCTTTCAGATCAGCACCAGCTGACTCACGACTCACTTCCACGTTTGATGATGAATGACAATGCCGGAATCTCTTCAGCCCCCCGGAGCCAGCAGTCAATTCGACACAGTAGTCAGGTGCAGCCTCCTCTCTCCACGCTGCGAGCGTCGCCGTGGCCGCGAGCATCCCGGTGCTGAGTGGGGCTGCCCCTCCACACCTGGTCTCCGGTCCAGGTGCTTGGAGTGTCTGATGCAGGCCCTTCTCACATTTCGTTACACGTGTTGCCTTCAGCGAAGCAGAGCCTTGGACAGTGTCTTCACTTTGTCCTTGTCCTTCAGGCTCGTGGCCGTGGTGGAAGGGGACGTGCCCAGCTGGCGAGCAATGCCCATCCCTATCTCTGGTCTGCGCCTCCGTGGTCCTTGATCAACGTTAATTTTGCCTCCGGGTCAGTCACCCATCCTGGCCTCTGGCTGGCAACATGGGCGGTGGGTTTTGTATGCTGAGTGACAGGATCTTCAGCTCGGTCACGACCTCACAAGACGTCCCTTGAACACGCAGTCTGTCACATGCTGATCGGAATGTCACGAGGCAGAGCATGACTAGTGACACAGCATCGCACTGACTCTCAGTGGGCATTCAGACGGCTGTGCTCGAGGTGCCTCCCGATGTAGCACAGGTGGCACGCGGACCACTCCAGTGACAGCTGCCACTGCTTCCCCACGCAGGGAGCGGTCATTCATTCATTCACTCAGGAGATGCCCCCTTAGCACGGCCACCGTGCCAGCTCACGCGGTGCCCACCTGGCTGCCCCTGCCTCTCTGGTTTGTGTAACCTGCCCCAAAACGGCCAAAAGTTGACCCGTAAGTTCATATCTCCTGGGACAGGCCGATGGGCTCGTGAGCATCTGTGCCCTCGACGCTGAAGGAAGGTAAAACGGCCAGCGTTAGACGGCATCCCAAAACCCCAGCAGTCATGGTGACACCCGCTGTTGGGACGTTCCAGCTTGGCCGATGGGCACAGAGGTGGCCGCGTTCCCGGCTAAGCCTTACAGGTGGAGCGGACAGCAGACCACCGGGGGCCGGTGTTCGTCTGCCTCAGTAGACGGCACAAGGCTGACAGGCGCACAGGAGGTGTTCTGTCCTTCGTATGTCCCACGTAAGGACAGAGGGGAGAAGGGCATTCTGCATTTCACGCACCGAACACAGCTGACGCCCCCTGCAGCCTCCCTCACCGGCGCCTTCTCGGCCCGCTCCCTGGGAATCAGCATTTCGCCTGCCTGCCACGGCGGGGTGAACGCGACACACCCCACACGGTCCTTCCCAGAGAAACACCTTCACTGTCAGGTTTCAATATTACTAAGTTGCTTTCAACACATTCCCGTAATGCATTTGAGGCCTCTCGATGCATTTTTCAACACTGTAACACATAGTTAATTTCGTGGACGAGGAACATTGTCAAGATCTTTTAAACATCTTTCATTTGTGTTAGAACCTGAAGTTCTTTAGTTATTAATACTCGTTTTCCAGATGGCAATCTTTTTTTTCTTTTTTTTCACATTCCTTGTACTGCCAACTTCAACATGATTCTATCTCATTTAGAAATTGATTTTCACTTTGGGATGATGGTGGGTGTTAGTGGAAGAGAAAAGATGGGTCACAGGGAACAGGCAGGGGCTTCCGGTGACACTGCGATACTTTGCTAAATGTGTGTGTGTATACACCCAGTTCCTCCCTGTGTGTGTGGAACGGCCTCTCGTCCCGGAATTAATTTGCTCCCTCTGCCTTCTGTTGACGGCGAGTCACCAAACAATGGCTGTTTCCTTGGTGGGAAACAGATGTTTCCCTTTTTAAAACCAGATGCGTGGCCAGACCACTGTGGCCATGCTGAATTCTGAAAAATACCAGAATGCGACAGACAGTATTGGAGTGAGGTTCGGAGGCAGGTGCACTCTGGATGTACCTGATTCATGTCTGTGGCCGAGGTGCTCGTGACTTACACGTTAACATTTGTCATTCGAGTCACGCTCTATAATTTGGGGCCTTTTAAAGAAATTCACTCTTCAGAACATGTATGTTTTAAATAAAAAAGACAATTAATTACCCCATAAATATTTGAGTGAATGACATAGATACCCTAAATATTTAAATGAATAAACTGGAATATATAATTTAGAGGATAAACAGCATATTTATCTTGTAAATAAAGATCTGGCAGTCAGACTCCATCATATTATATTATTCATAGGCCAATAATGTATTATTCAAAATATCGTTCATTGCATATTTCATAGGTGACATCACAGGATTTTAGAGCCAGGATGTTCTTGGAGATCACTTATTCTAACCTTATCGTTTTACTTGGAAAGGAGCTGGGGCTGAAGTGACACAGCTGGGCAGAGCCAGGTGCAGTGACCCCTCGTCGTGTGAAAACCCCCAAACATGACCATCTCTGCTGGCGCTGGCTGTCTCCATTTTATATATATACATATATATATATATATATATATATATATATATATATATATATATATACATATATATATATATATACATACATATATATTTAAGATATTTTCCTGCAGAGTATCCAGACCATAAGCCTCCAAAAATCTTAAGCTGTAAAAAGCACCTGTTTCTTTCTTATTATTTTTCAAAAGTTATTAAATTTTTCAGATGCAAAAAACAAAAGAGATTTGAAATTGTAGCATAATGAGGTGTTTGATGGAGTTCCCATGGTTTCAGTCATGTTGTTTTAAATGCAGGAAGTCCTTACTGGACGCCATCGGCAGGCGCTTAGAAACCACGGCGGTCAGCGGGGTCATGTGTGGCCAAGCGTCTGGTCCGTGGCGGACGCACGCGCAGCGGTCACTTAGGTCCAGGACGGAGCCGCGTGACGTCACGGCCGTCCCCACACGACAGCGCGGCGCGTGCCTCAGTGGGTGGGGACACGCGTGTCAACAGCCCCACGGAGCCGCGGGGCGCAGAGGAGGCCGCCCCGCTCGGCCACAGCCGCGGGGTGGCCGTCTGGGCTGGGACAGAGCACGGCACGACGCGTGCGCACCGACAGAATCACCCAACGCGCTTTTAGGAACGCATCCGCGTCGTGTGGCCGTGCGTTACCGCAAGGTGGAACCAACAGGACCCTGGCCAGGCGATGGGCACGAGAGCTAGGTGCCGGCGGCATATTCCACAAAGCGTCAGCGAACTGCTACGTTAAGACCCCGTAACTAACGCTTCTGTATGAAACGCTGAGCTAAACCCACCCCGGCGGGACCCCGCACCCAGGACCCCCCACACCCACCGGGCGGGGCCGCGCACACGCCCCTCCGCCCCCTGCACACCTGTGGGATGCGGCGAGGGCCCCAGCCCTGGAGATGGGGATGACCCCACGCACCCCCTCACGCGGACAGTGCCCAGGCCGCAGCATCGCAAAGTTTTTTCTCATCGATGCTCGAACAAAACGATGTTATTCAACGGCCCGCTGTGCTTTCAGTGTCTGTTTTTTTAATATATGTATAATTAAGTAGAGACAGAATCGTTCGGAAAGTGAGTTTACTGGGGGCACGTCTCCTGCCCCGAAGCGCGGGAGCCCCGCATGGTCCCACACCAGGGCTGACCGCACGCGGGGGGCGCAGGGGAGGGGGATTTCACAGCTCGTGTTCGTCTCACCAGAATACCATCCTGATTTTCCAAAAACCTAACTCTGCAAATACACAGCACCGAAAGGACCCTTTGGGTTGGGGGACCCTTATCTGCATTTTGAAAGGGTTATTCTCCGGCTGATTGGGTCGTTTGTCTACCAGATTTGAAATGTAAATAGAACGTCAAAATTCATTGTGTCAACAGCTTAACAGGAAAAAAAAAAAAAAAACCAGTGTCTTCCTTGTAGCATTTAATGAAAAACGCCCACACGTTTGTGAATTGTCAGTGTGTGTAACTGAACACAGCAGCCTGACATGACGGTTTTACATGGGGTGGCAGCGTGTGGCTCGGGTGACCCCTCTGTGGTCTTGGGTCTGTGTCACGTATAGAGTTGGAGGCGAAGCTCAGCGGGTGACAGGAACCGCTGCCTAGCCCACCGTGCTTTCCCCGGCCTGGGGCCTGCGGTCACTGTCCCCCTCCCGCGTCCTCATCCGGACCTGGCAGGGGAAGGGCGGCATCTCAGCGACCAGGCGCCAGGGACACCGCCCCATCCCCGCACGCGCGTTTTGACACGTGGCTTACATTTCACTCTCTTCTGTTCTGCCTTTCAGCCCGCGTTTCTGCGCGTCGTGCTCAAGCGAAACCGATGAGCGGCGATGGTGACATAAGCCATGGGCTGAGGCCACGCCCGTAGCGAACCCCGTCTCCTCCTCCTCCTCCTCCTGCGCGCCCTCCGCTTCTCACGGCGGCGCCCCGGGCAGGCGGGGGGCCCGCGGCCGCGGCGGGAGCGCCGGCATGGGGCTGCACCGACGCTTCCAGAGGACGGCGGCCGCGCTGGCCGCGCTGGGCACGCTCAGCATCGCCGCGTCCGCCTACTACCTGTACGCGCGCGGCCGGCGCGAGGCGGGCCCGGCGGCGCCGGGGGCCTGCGGGGAGCCGGCCGCGGGGGAGCCGGCCGCGGGGGCCCCGGCGCCCGCCCCGCGCGCGCAGCCCGCCGCGCTGGTGTTCGTGGAGAGCCAGTACTCGCCGCTGGGCCAGGACATCGTCTCGGTGCTGGAGGCCGGCGGGTTCCGCTACCACGTGGAGATCGCGCCGGGCCGGGGCGACCTGCCGGCGCTCGCGGAGGGCGCGCGCGGCCGCTACGCGCTGGTCATCTACGAGAACATCCTGCGCTACACGCAGCTGGACGCGGCGCCGCGCGGCCTGCTGGACCGCTACTGCGCCGACTTCGGCGTGGGCGTCATCGGCTTCCTGCGCGCGGGCGACGGCGACGCGCCGCGGCCCGCGCTCCGCGGCCTGGCGCTGTCGGCGCGCGGGGGCCTGGCGGTGCGCGCCTGCTGCGTGAACCCGCGCTCGCCGCTGCTGCGCCTGACCAAGCCCGCGCGCCTGCCCCGCGCGCCGCTGCCCGGCGCCGCCTGGACGGCCTTCCGGCCCGGCCACCCCGCCTACCAGCCCGTGGTGTCCGCCACGGCCGCCGGCCCCGACGACGGCGGCGACGCCGCGGGCGCGCCCTACGCCACCGTGGTCCACGACCGCGGCCTGCGCGACGGCGTCCAGCGCGTGCTCTTCGGCGACGACCTCACCTTCTGGCTGCACAAGCTCGTCTTCCTCGACGCCGTGTCCTTCCTGTCGGGCCAGCGGCTGGCGCTGTCCCTGGACAGGTACGTCCTCGTGGACATCGACGACATCTTCGTGGGGAAGGAGGGCACGCGCATGAACGTGCACGACGTGAAGGTAAGGCTGTGCCGCCTCCCTTCCCCGCCTCGTCCCCTCTCGGGACCGCGCCCCTGGGGACCGCGCCGGTGGCCCCGGGACACGAGCTGTCCCTTAGGTCCGGGCGGCCTCGGCACAGCCCTGGCCACCACGTGGAGAACGTCTTTCTCTCCGAATCGAGAAAAATGGGGGTGGCAGCAGAGGGCTGAGGGTGTGGCGGGAGCCTGTAAGGGTTTTTCCTTGAGCGTTTTAAACTGCAGAGTAGAAACCAGTTTGTTCGACGACTTTCCAGAAACTCTCTCCCTGAGAAACTATTACTCATCTAACATTGAGTCCATTTAAATATGAAATCAAAGCGAATCTGTTTCCATGATAACAAATGCTCCCACAACTTTTCAAAAATTAAAGATCACACAAGTAGCAAGTTCAGATATTTTTGGAAATCAAACGTGTGACCCATTTTCTCTTATCATTTTTTTTCTGAAACTGATAATTAGCGGTACTAAATATGGAGAGCTATGAACACACAAGTGTACTTATTCACACATAAACACCGGATTTAAATTAAGTTGAGAACTCATCGGGTATTTCTGGTACATGTGTGAAGCCTATCGTACTGCATTTAAATTGTATCAGATTTCTTGTTGTGTAAGACCGCTGTCCTCAAAGAGAAAACAATTATTTGAAAATAGTTGGTTATTGTTGTGAGTAGATTGTGTTGCGTAAACAACAGGTTATTTAATATTAATGAAGTTTAACATTAAAATGATCTACGTCTGTCTTCATGTCTCATTCAGAATGCCCTAAGATGCTACTTCTGCTTCGCTACATGTGATTCCTAATAAAATGAAAGGAGAGACTTTTGATACACAATTTTTATTCCGTAAAGTTTTGAACTGTTGGTAAAATACGAAGAATTAAATTGGATGGGGGAAAAAAAAGTCTTGAAAACTGCCTTCTTTCCTCCAGACACTAAGCATTTGGCAAATAATGGTAATTTTCATCCTGTTAGTTAAATGAGTTAAGGGTACCACAGGGACCAGTAAACGTTACCATAGAGAGTTTAAAGACAGAAAAGAAAATATTCTTGGCAACGTGTTAGACTTTTTCTTTTTCTCAATAGAAATTAACAAATAAAGAAGTTGTGCTTTAGTTTCATTAAGTCTTTTGAAATATACTTTTCAATATATGGTGGAATTAAAACCAAGCTGGTAGTTTAAATATTTATCGTATGCTTGAAAATTACAAACCATACTTCATTCTCTTCCACTTTTTTCATTTCTAAATAGGATAAAATGTTTTTAAGGTTTTATTTCTAAAGTACAATTCTTTACTTTAGTTTTTACTGAAGTAAAAACTGCCGAAACATACTGTTATGCCGTTTAAAAATATGCCAGATAAATCTCTGAGTTTTTTATGCAAACCCCACTATAGCCTCTAAAATTATTCAAAACACAAAATGCCTTTTGTATTCTTAAGGTTAAGCCTTTTTTAAGGGGCATAAAAAAGCCTTACTGAACACATCAGATAAAACTTTAGCGTGTGTAAAACATCCTACGAATAGTTCATAATTTATATGGGAATGTATTTTCTGACCAACCTAAAGTCTTAAAAGCAAGTGTATTTTGAATTATTTGGGTTTCAGAATTACTTCTAACTTGTTTCTGTGATCGTGTCGCAAAACATGAATGCACTGTAGGCAACCGCCCTGAGAATCTAAACATGTTCATTCATTCATTCATTCATTCATTCATTGTTGCGTCCCTTCGCCCTGTTACTGGATCTCGGGCATGCACTAGAGGTGATGCATTTCTGACGATGTGTACAGAGCATCGCAAACCTTGGCCTTGTCCCTTTAGGAGAGAGGGGAGGGGAGGGGACAGTTACGGAGTGGGAGACGGTGCTCAGGACGGGACACGGCCGTGTTGCATGCTGGGTGCAGAGGCCGGTGGGCACGAGAGAAGTGAACATAGACAAGCCTGGCTCCCCCTTGCTGAGCTCACGGTTCGGGGCGGGGGGCGGGGGCAGGTAGGTGGGAGAACGGCTCGCCCCGTGGCGAGCACAGCAGCAGAGGCGTCAGCGTGGCTCTAAGCCCGGCCGTGGACGCCCTGCTCTGTGCACTGCGTGCAGGAGCCGTGCCGCCCTGTTCGGTAGGACACAGCTGGACAGCAGGACCGGAGTGATATAACGATTGGGGAGGCTGCGGGAGTGATGTTCAGACAAAAGTGGGCAATTTCTCAAAATCAGAATAAGGGTGGAGAAGGGAGGACCGACTGAAGAACTCTCTGGGAGGGAGAAATGAACAGCTGAGTCACGGATCACTGGGGAGGAGAGAGAATGTGACTTAGGGGGGCACGTGAAGATTTTTGGCATAGGTGAGTGACAGCTGATTCTCCCGGCAGCAGCGGAAGATCATACTGAAGGTCACTGCAGGTCCCACTGGAAATTTCAGTCATACGGAGGTGTGTCTGGGACGTACAGGGACTGATGTTCAGCGGGCAGGGGCTCACGGGAGAACGCTGGGTAGCAGGTCTGGATTGCGAAGTCATCCTTCTTTATAGGGAATGGTCCCTATGTGCAAGTTGGTGAGATCTTTCACAGCCAGGGAACGGGCTGATAGCGTGATAAAGGGAGACGCGCACAGGGTAGAGTCTGGAGGGAAATTACCTCTCAGAAAATAAGTGCGGGGAGGTAATCCCGTGAATAAGAACCGAAAGGGACCAACGCCAGGAAGGGAGGAGGCTGTGATGCCCCCGCTGGGTGTGATCGGTGGCGTAAAACCCAACAGCAGTGTCCCCGGGGTGAGGACCGGCATGCGCCTCTGTACGAAGGATGACGCTCACTGGACACCCCTGCGGACTCCGTGTGACTGGGTGACAGAGGCCAGGGCGAGGTCGCAGGAAGTTCAGGGGGGAATGTGGGGTTAGGACGTGGAGAAGGGGCGAGGGGAGGACTCGGTGGAGACGGTCTGTTATGGAAGAGGCAAGAGGAACGAGCTGGAGTGTGGCCTGGAGTTGGGGTGACCAGGACACACGGCTCGCCCCGAGCCGTTCCGTGCACCCTGGGGTGATCGGGTTTCACTAACTACCTAGGGAGGGGATGGTTCATTCCCAGGAAGAAAGGACGGACAGCATGGGGTCTGAGACAAGGTCACGGGGTTGGCGATCAATAGGACATAATTAATGTTTTAATTCAGGTCTTTTATTTGGTTATTACCACTTATGGACAAGTAGCTTTCCCGTATTTAAAGTATTAGGGAAATGCAAAATAATGTCAGACAGAGGTATCCTAGAATGTTACTCGTGTATTTCTGTGCTTATACTGTCAGGCCCCTAAAAGATGTAATGCTTGTATAATGACGAGTTTGGGGTACTTGGCTACTCTCAAAATAGGATACTTGCTGAGTGCATGTATTGTTTTAAGCGTTTTACATTCATTATCATTTCATTCTCACAAGAAGCCAAGGACACAGTGACTACGGGCACCATCACGGTATATAAAGAAACGGACGCTCACAGACTGTGACTAAGCAGCCTGCGACGCTGCAGCCAGGATGTGGGGTCACGGCCCCACAGGCCGCCCCGAAAGCTGAGCCCTCCCCGCTCCCCCCGCTGCTTCCCAGCTGTACCCCAACGCACCACCAAGGTCGCTCGTGCTTGGGTCCTACCAGACCCGGTTTCCGAAATACCGAAAAACACTTTTAGGAGTTTTTTTGGCAACATTTTAACTAAAATGATCTGACAATATGTTGCAGAGAAATGAGACACTGTAATGAAAATTCATTTTAACCACAGCCTGCTGGCTTCGGCCAGAAACGTTTAGTTACTGTTTGCTACATTTCCGCCCCTTTTGCTGATCCGCAGCAGACACGCAGTCGGCAGCTAAGGGGGACGGATGGGAGGACAGGGACACGAACTGGCCTTCGTCACTTCCTGCGGATGAGCTGTGACGCTGCCCTTCCACAGAGGGACAGCCAAGGTCCCCGCGGAGGCGCCCGTCGCTGCCCCCCGCCCCGCCCCCCCTTCACATGTCAGAAGTGACCTCGTCCGCTCCCGGGACCGAGGGGGCGGGCTGCCTTACGCTGATGCAGGCCTCTGACGCCCCCTTCGCCCCGCGTTCCGACAGCGTGTGTTGGTGCGTGAGCCCCATACGGAGCCCCGTGTGGATGAGATGGGAGGAGCCCATGAGCACCCCTCTTTGGGCGGGAAGAACCCATGAGCACCCATCTTTGGCTCCTCTGCCCTTTCCTGAGTTGATTCTCTTGTTTCTGAGGTTTGTCCTGGTCCTGACGATGTGACATTGTCTGAAACGGCGTGACAGGAAGCCCAGCACCAGCTGACCGGATAGACGCCTCGTATGGCGAAGCAGGGTGACAGGGCCCCCCTTCTCAGAGTGGGGCCCGGCACCTGGCTGCATGGGGGATGCACTCAGCACCCCGGCTGCCCCCCGTCAGGCGAGGGGTGTCGGTGCCACGCTGCCGTCCCTGGGCGGGCGTCCGCCTGTGGCCCAGCTTGCTCACGGCGTCCGGGGCGTGTCTGGGGGTACACGCCGCCGGCCACCGTCGTGAGGGGTGCCGCAGCTTGCTTCTGATTTCACATAAACTTGCCCACCGCTGGCCCTTAAGGAACCTGGACCGTTCCGCTCTGCCCTCGACCACGGGGAGAGCAGACGGGACAAGGGAGGGCCCCCCGCGGGCCGGCGCGCACAGGCACTGGGGGCGTAGTCTGAGAGGCACCCCGTCGTCACTGCTCGCTGGTCTCGGCCACGTTGCCCGGCCTCTGTGCCTCAGCTTCCGTTCTGCAAAACGAGAGGCATCGTGACTCCTCAGGCGCCTTGAGGAGGGAATGACCGAGTGTGTGTGCTTAGGGTGGCGCCGTCCCGTGGCGTCGAGAGGCCTCCTTTGCACGGTGACGTTCGCGACGTCCTTCGGCTGTCCCCGCGAAGACGTGCGGGCAGTGGGGTCTGCAAGTCTGGAGTTCAGGGAGATGCTGAGAGACGCACGTCAGGGCCCCACGGGCATGCTGGTGGCACGTAAAGCGTGACACTGGGTGACGGGGGATGGGTCGCCCTGGGCCTGTCCCCGCAAGGCGACAGCTCAGCTATCTGCAGAGGCCGCAGACGGGACTGAGGGTCTGAGTGGATTCCTGATCTCGTTTGCTGTTTTTAGGGGACGTCCTGTCCCTAAACGAATGCGTGAAAGTCCCATGGGGCATTGCGGGTCACGAAGCGTCTGGCGTCCTACATGTACGCGTCTCCATCGGAACGCGATCAGATGACGCGACGTGATTTATTTATTTTTTTGTCATGTCCTTCACTGTCCCTACCGCAGAGTAATAAAGTAAGTCTGATAATGCCTGTGGGTTCATTATTTAAAGAAATTTTGATGAATGATTTGCCTTTTCCATGGTGACATATCGATGACCACTTACGAAGGACGTGGATTATTTTGCTCTAAGGAAGAAGCTTCACTGAATTCATTTTTGTTGCCAAAAAAAAAATGAAACAAGAGCCCTTGGAAACACCAAAGGTGCGTCTCCGCTCATGAATACGTGTGTCTTCCTCGAAGCCATCTTTCTGCGCCGCACAAGGGACAGACGTGAAGTGAGGAGGTGACGGCTTTGAGCGCAGGGGAACCGGTGCTCAGATCTCAAGTCGTGAGGCCCGACAAGTCCCTTACCCGCCCCGAGCCTCGTCCTCACCCCAGAAACGAGGGTGACGGTGACGCTCGCCTCGGCACCTGAACAGGGCCGTGCCTGGCACCGATCGGACCCCCGCACACGAGAGATGCCGCGTCCGGTGGAAGGCGTTCTGGGCTTATGCAGCCGTTATTCGCGGTGCCCGTCACCACCCTGCGCCCGTGAAGCTCAGTTCATTCTTTAAATGACGCAGATCACGCACGTGGTGGATGAGGTGCGTTATCTGCCGATGTTAAGGTACATCGAGTTACGAAACGTGCTGCTTAGTCTTACCCAATTATGTCTCGGTTAAAGGACACGTAGGGCAGGATCGTTCACACATCGGAGGAGGGGTCTGTTACGTGTGAAGCCACGTGTTGCTTTTAAACAGATTTAGCAAGATCTAGGGATAAGGACCGTGTTCTGGTCTCATTACTTCCTACCCCCCAGAGGATGAACTGTGTTAATTAAGTATCTATAAAGGGGGGAACCGCCTCCTCACTGTATCCCATTAACCTCCTGTTCCGTTACGTACTAATGCTCGTTACAATTTATTAACTGTGAATCACGCCTCACAGTAAATTAACCCTTCTCTCTCCGCTCCATTTGCCGGGCCTAATAGTTGCGAAGAGCTGGAGGCCAGCCTGACGGCTTCCCGGGCGCACAGACGTGACGCGGTGTCTCGCCACGTGGAACCTCAGGGGACGTCCGCAGCTTCCGTGAACCGGGCTCCTGCTCGAGCCGGGAGCAAACCCATAAGTCGCGTGCAGCGCAGTGGCCCTGCCTCGTAAAGCTGTTTGCAGGCGGGTGTATTTGTTTGTTTTCCAGGCTCCCGGCGGTCTGCTGCCCCTGCCTTTTTGTTTTGTTTTTGCTTGTTTTTTGCGTGCACACACACACACATGCGTCCCCCTCAGGCGTCCCTGGTCCATCACGGAGCACAGCCGTGGGACGATTCTCTTTCCCACGCACTGCCCTGTGCGCTTGCCACAGACAGCGCCATAGATGACCCGGGCCTGCCGCTCTCTGTGGACGCTTACGGTGTCCCTTTGCCACTTGCTAGGCCTGGGAAGGGTCTGAGGTGTCACCCCATCTGCCGGCTCACAGATCAGCCCGCCCCAGTCCCGTGGACGCAGACGGGGTACCCTGCCACTCACAGCGGAGCTGTAGCCGGAGCACCCACAGCTGAGCCGCTCCTCCAGGTCCCAGGTCCTAGCGGGTGCTGGGACGAGTTCCAGGTGACAGATACCTGCACGTGCAGTGGGTCCCTGGCCACGAGGGAGCCCAGACCTTTTACGTGGGTCCGAAGCGGGAATGCCCCTCGCCCGAGGTGCATGTGGCCTTTGTAACTGGACAGTACACACCCCTGCCCTTCTCTACACACGTCCGTGAAACACCCTTGAAAAGACGGCACAGGCAAAGGCGGGCGGCGCCCCCGCTCACGAGGTGCGCAGGAATGGGGGTGACGCGAATGCTGCCTCCACGGGCTCTGCAGCAGCTCGTTCTCGTAGGTGACGCCTGCTTTAAAAGTTAGCGTCGGTGTAATGCTGTCAACAAGTAACCCCGAAACTACGCGGTCCTCTGGCAAAGGAATATCCCATGTGACTTTGTAAGACTAAATTGAAATTCGGGTTTTAAATTCTGCTTCGTTTACTCCCTCCACTCTGCGCCTCTGTTTCCTCGTCTGCACGGTGAATTCAGCACTAACGCCTCATGCGACGTGCTGACGACACTGAGACGATCCGACGGCGGGGGGCTCACAGGGCTAGAGTCGCCCGTCCACGCTCAGCGTAGCGCCTCGTCACCTGCCGTGCCCCTGCCCCATAAACGTCAGCTTCAGTCAGAACCGCCAGCGCGCGCCCGTGCTGAGGGCTGCGTACGGCTCCCTGTGCGCCTGTGCACCCGCTGCGGCCGCCCACACACGCCACAGGAGAGGGCAGAGGTGAAGGGCCAGCGTCTCCCGACACCTGCGTGTGTTTTCCTGTGGCCGCCAGGCCTGGTGCCTCTGTGGACTGCTTCACGCGTCCTGCACGGACGGCATCCCCGTCGGGGGTGTCGTCGTATAAGACGGGGACCCAGGCCCAGACGCGACATCTCCCCAGGCCGTGCGACCTGCCAACGGGGAGCAGGAGCCGAACGCTGCCGCCCCCAGAGCGTCTCCGCGCCTCGCAGTGCCAGCCTGAGTTCACACAGAAAATCGATTTTACATTCTTTATATAAAAATCAGGCCGGGAGAAATCGCGATTGCTTCTTAACCCCGGAGTAAAGTTTGCTATAGATTGGCCGCAGAAATAAGATTCTGAATTTTCTGAAATCTTTGTTGACCGTAGCAGACCGTGTCAAACAGGTCTTCTGAAATAATGCTGCTAGCACTCTCAGAAATTCTCCACATCAAGACACTCCAGAAAAAGCAAAACAAAGCAAAACAAAACAAAACGATGTCCAGTTTTCAGACAAGTCTCAAAACC